>CAXKVX010001444.1:7500-92014 GCA_964058865.1 Eleocharis quinqueflora
GATTTTTATGGGCTTAATTCTAAAATTAATAATACTCATTCCGGAATAAGTTAAAATGTTGCAATAAAACTTTCTGATAAAGGAATATTGTAAACGTAAATTATGTGGACAACAGAATTTTTTTTTTATTTATATAAAAAATAACATAATTGGCCATATAAAACTTTCCACAGAAAATTACAAAAATATATACTCTTGAAAGTAGAATTAAGGCGTAAAAAAAATTGAGATCTCTAATCATTACAACTAAGAGAGAATAAAGTTGAATACTATTGATGATTGGACATATTGAAATAGATGAAAAATATTAAAATTTAACCTTTATTATGAAAATAGATCGCAATCAACAGAATGGATGGATAAAATCTTAAAATTCAACTCTTTATTGAAATAATTGTAATCAACAAAATTATTAATATAGATTAAGCCATAAACGTCTTAATCTTCACTTAGCAAGTTAACATCAGAGCCCCATAGCTCATGGAATGAGATCTTCTACCGCGCAGGCAAACACTGTGCGTGCTGCGCAGTAAATCTCAGTCTTTAATTTGCATTGAAATTCGTGCAAGCTAAACTTTATAATATCAGACCCCCTGAATCAAATCTGAGCCGTCCATAACCTACAGCGTAGAAAATCTTGAGCGTTCATTACTGCTGCGCGCCAAAAAATCCGGTTCCCATACCTCATAAGTGTAGCGTAACATCTAAATCTAAAATGTCCGGACTAATGATGGGGTCAAAGAGTGTGCAAACGAATCTAATGGACCTACTTGAAAGCCTACACATGAACCTAAGCAAGGTACTTGTTAGAATTTTCTAGGTATGATACTTGATCAAAGGACAATTTGTTGGTGAATATGTAATAATCTCGAATCTACATTTGTTGTTATTATTTCGATGGTATAACTATGTTTTTGATTAATCAGAGTCGTGGCATTAATCTGAATGATTATAATTTGATTTAAAATTTCATTAATCTGTGAGGCTCGCTGTCAGTAAATCAATGACACAATTGTACCATTTCCAAATAATCTCTAACAAAATTTACCAACAAAGTAACATTTAATACAAGGTTAGGTAGTAGGCACTAGGCTGCCTCATTTGTTTCAATGGTCTAGAATTAGTACATCACGTGTCTTGGCATTATTAAACAAAGTACGAATGTAAAATTAAACTAACTCAAGAACTAATGTTAGGCGTTAAAAATGACATGAACGAAGAAAAAAAGGTAAGAGAACAAATTAATATACCGAATGGAATGGCAATAGGTGCTAGAAACTTAGACTGAGAATTATTTCAAAAGATATCTTCATCTTCTATAGAAGACAAACCAACATGCAAAAACATCAACACATTAATTATTCATATACAAAGATAAAACCTTACTTACATATCACGTCTCTTCACAAGGTGAATATATATATATATATATATATATATAGCAAAAATACAAAAGACAGAGAAGAAATATCCTATATCATATCAACTGTAGAAGAAGCCACACATGCATCAAGGCTTTTAATGATTTCATTCCTTCATCAATGTGCAACTATTTTGCCATTAATTCAGGGGTTAACAAGTAAAAAAGGCAATATATTATATGCTCCCTACCAACAGATCTGCTGTTATTCATGTTTCTTTGTCACAAATCTGCACCAACCCCACTGGTACATGGGGTAGGATACAAAGGTGAATTTTAGAGGATGGGAAGCTCTTATCCAACCAAACTCTGTTTTGGTATTATGGCCTATACACCGGATCTTGGTCCTACCATGTGCACTGGTCTCCGAATGAATCTTGTATCTTTCGACCTTTACCTTTACAAAGGGAGATGTTTTAGCTAGACTAGGTGCACTCATTAATATCTGGAATGCCAAACCAAATAATTTTTGTTATGGAACTTTCGGCAACTTTAGTTAAAAAAAAGGAAAAAAAAATGTGAAACTGTTTTGAAAATAAAGTTGTCTTAGGTCAATAGTTTTTACAATTGATATGTCATTTGCATAATTGCTTCACATATCTTTTTCTAGCAAAATAAGCATTTTAAACACTCATATAATTTGAACTTAATTTTATGAAATATTTTACCAATAGAAAAAAATAATCTTGTAATGCGTACATGCACTGACTATTCAACTCAATATACTAGTTACTTGTGACGTAATAGTAAGAGATAAAGAGGCAATTTAATTTTGGAAACTGTTTCGTAGATACTACAATCGATATTGACTATCAATACACATAATATATGAGTATTGTTTGTGTTATTATGCATATTATTTTTGTACTAAAAAGTTATTACGTATGTTAACAAAATAACATGCATAACTATTTCAGTACAAAAAATAACATGCATAATAAATCAAATAACATACATAACTATTTCAGTAGAAAAAATAACATGCATAATAACTCAAACAATGTCCATAATAACATGCGGATCAATAATTGATATAGATTATGGTATCTACGTATCAACTCCCTTTATTTTTTTCCACAGAGTTACATTTGCTAAAACCATAAATAGTCGATATGAAAATGATAAGTTGAATTTTCACATATGAGATATATCACTTTTTAGTTCTACATATAGTTAATTTTTTTATAATCTTCAATGTAGTTATAGTTTAAATAACTAAAATGCTTAAAATATTGCAACTGTCAATTCAATGTAGTTATAGTTAATTTTATAATTTTAGTGTCAGAGTGAAGTGAACCACTTGCTACTAACATTTCTTTAACATTCATGAGAAATCATTTACTTCTTGTTACGCCTTTTATTAAACCTTACACCTGTTCTATTTGAAAATGTGCTGGAGAACAACCTCCTCCTCTTTAAGTGCCCTTAACAACCTCTCTTTAAAGCCCCTTGAACACCTAATTCCTCACATTTGGGCATCTCCTGCCCCTTTTCCCAAGGGATCTCACAACCCCAAAAAAGAGTAGTTATTCATGGGCAACTGCATCAAGATTAGTGCATCAACAGCAACAACAAGTCAAGTAATAAACGATGAATTGCCAGAAGCAGTGATGATCAAACCAGAAGAAACCCTACAAAGAGAAGGTGGAGGCAATGGTGTCAAGGTCAAGGTGCTACTCACAAGAGCAGAGCTTGAATGGCTAATGGCACAACTGAAAAATGGAGAGAAGAAGTTAGAAGAAGTGTTGGCAGAGATGGGGAGAGAGAGGGAGAGAGAAAAAGGAAGGTGTGATAATGGATGGAAACCTTCTTTAGAAAGCATAGTAGAGTGTCCTGAACTGCTTTGTTTTGATTGAAATTGAAATATATATATATATATATATGAGCATGGCTAAAATAATATGCATAGTACACCACATAACGTACTATGCGTTCATTTGTATTTAATTTGGTCATTAAATTGATATTTAAGTTGCTCAATAAATTCTTCATATCAAAATCTTGTAGGAAATAAAATTTTGTGATTTTTAGAGCTTTTTTGCTATTTTTTAAATATTTTTTAAAAACAACTCAGAAATGACACTTTTGTAGTATTAAATCTGGACTGTTTTTAAAAAATATTTAAAAAATAGCTAGAAAGCTCTAAAAATCACGAAATTTGATTTCCTACAATATTTTCATATGAAAAATTTATTGAGCAACTTAAATCTCAATTTAATGACATATATCTATATGCATAGTACAAAATGGAGGTGTACTATGCATATTATTTTAGCCATGCTCTATATATATATATATATATATATATTGATATATGTTAGAATTTCTTACCTTCTATTTTTCTCTTCTTTTTGTGTGATTTTCTTGCGTGCATTGTCGGGTGTTGGTGTTTTAAAAGACGACCGATGTAGTAGTAGTAGTTAATTTTCTTTGTTTGCGGTTGCATAAATCATAATGCTGCACAAGATAATTGATATTATTATTATTATGTATACATACATACATACAGTGTTCAATTTTCTTTTCCACGGTTAGAAAATATTGTAATTAAATGGCTAAATTATTATGGGTTTTCGAGGAAATGATGATCGTTGAGTATTCCTACTTTGATTTGGATTGAGTTGATTGATTGATTGAAGCTGTTTTGCAGAGAAAAAAACAAATTAACATAATTAAGAGCACTAGCTATATATCTAATCTATGTTTTTCCTAATCCCTAATGCATGGATCTGTTCTTGTATCTTTGATTTTGGAAGATAAATGATGAAACAAGCACTTTGAATTCCATACCAACAAATTAAATTACTCAATTTATACAGGAGGCCTATTTGGTAAAATTCATGTCCTTTGTCTTTAAAAAGCTGAATTGAAAAGGAAATCCTTGTTTAGTTGTTTACCTATGCAAATTTGTTATTAGAATTAATCAATTCACTTGTCACATATATAATTAACTTAGCTAGATTAGTTGAGCCATTGTCTTTCTCTACATATTGATTGAAAATGACCGTTAACTAAGTGCCTTATAATTACTTGCCATTTTCATGTCAGAAAGAATTGATAGCGGTCATTGAGTTTGATTTGAAATAGACTTTTAATATAATGTTTTGCTAATTATTATAGTTGTTAGCATCACTTTGGAATCTAATGATGGGTTAAGGGGAAAGTTTTGGTTGTTAAAGAATCAAATTATTCAATTGAAACTTTTTCTTGATACTATTAATTGTGTCTGTTTTTCTATTTATGATTAATTAACAAAAAGAGCATTTTAATTAGCTGACGTCTAATTTTATGGTATATAGTTCGCAAAATATCATTTAGATTTAATTCCTTTTTGTGAAATATCAAATCTGAGGAGCTTTTATGGCTTTAATTACATGAATAACCGAATATATTTTAAATGATTCAAATTTGAATATAAATAATTAGAAAAACAATTACATCTTTAATTTATTAATTCTAGTATATTTCATACATATATGTACTGTACGAGTTGAATGTACAATTACAATTAAGTTTACTTTAAAATATTCATAAATTAAAATAATACAATTGCATATTTGCATATGCATAATTATACTCATAAGAAAGATACATATATATTGATGTGTTATCTTTAGAGATAATGTTTTTCGTTGTAATTGCAAATTTACATGTCTATGCCACCTAATGTTACAAATGTAATAGTAACAATCTAAAAAATAATGAACCCCATCCCCACCCAACTCAGAATTTAAACACAGTCTATGTAGACAACAACCAAACTCAATCCAAATAATAACCAAAAACTACTAATAGAGAAAATATGCAGAGCAATTATCAACTGAGAAGAGGAAACAACATTGGCCAAGTAATAGAGAAAACTTTGGAACGTTTGGAAGGAGAGAAACCACCGCACTTTTGGAGGTACGTGACGATCGAGGGCAAAGGCGGAGCGATTCATGGGCAAGTTCGGACAAGTGTTCGGGCATGATTTAAAAAAAATGTAAAATTTAATTTATTTTTAATTATTTTTATAGTGAAAAATGAGTTTTTAACAATATTTTAGTGAATTTTAATGAGTTTGTGTTCGAATTTGATCTCAACCTTAGTGCCCGAATTAAAATAATCTCTGAATCCGCCCCTGATAAATAATTTAATCCACACTTTTTCTTTCTTTAATGAAAATTCATGGGTTGCCTGGGTATGGGTTGAACGGGTGGGACGGGTTAAACGGGGTGAGTTGGGATGGGTTGAATTTGGGGTGATGACCCAAATTCGCCCATTGACTCGTCGGGTTGGGCGGAACAGGTTGGGACGGGGCGAGTACGGGCAGGTCATGGGTTGAGGCGGGTTGGGGGGTTGGGGCGGGTTGAGGCGAGTTACTGACGGGTTGGTGCGGGTTGGGGCGGGTTACGAGCGGGTTGGGACGGGTTGGGGCGGGGGCGGGTTGGGGACGGGTTAGGAAGGGACGAGTTACCAATGGTGAAATTTTGAAGGTTGACCCAAACCCGTATGAAACCCGGCCTAGGTAAGAGTACGGGCAGGCACGAGTTGGGTCCACAAACAGGGGCGGGCGGACGACATGAGCAGGCAGATGCGAGTCGGGTTGATCCGTATGGATTTTGTCACAACACTGAGGAGGGAGCAGTTTTTTTAGAAGAGCTTTTAGATATGATCAGCCTATTTTACACTAACGGTCCAATTTTAAAGTGCAAAATAACAACAAATATGAATCAAATTTGCTCTGTGGTACTTGCTAATAGTGAAAACAAAGTTTGACCTAAAAATAGTCAATCAATACTATATATAAAGCTTGCTCAGTCTCAACGTGTCCAATTCTTCGAATACGCCGACCCGTCATTTTGCTATTCAATTTATTTTGTACTTGTGTCTAGTTATCAGACACACTACACGTCATTAATGAGACACATCATTAATTTCACGTCATTAATTTCACATATTATTTTCAGCATAAATCATCAATCATTAAATTCACACATTCTTCAATTCATATAAATCATCATGCTTTCAAAATGACTTAAGAAAGATGTATGATATTTATTATTATATAACTTTAATTTCAGTAAAAAAATGTTATTTAAAAAAATTAAAATTAGTATAAATGCGCTGTTTTTTTAATGCAAATTTTTTTTCCTTCTTAAATAAAAAGAAGGAGGTACATTCGCGATGCAATTTCTAGTAAATATAATATACATACTCTGAAACAAGTAAAAAGGCTTCCCATGGGAAAAATAGCAAACGTATGAGCTTCTCATGTGCTAGTACATGCTTTTAGGCCTTTCGGTGAAGAGATCTTATATTATGTGGGAATTATTTGATTGGTTGTAGATGATTGCTCTTTATTTATTTAAATCTGAAAAAAGGCTTGCACACTTGCATATGCCAGGAATTTTGGGAATTAGATCTGGGGCTGCGCGGAATGGTGTGGTGTAGCATTTGGATCGTCCGATTTTACTGATTGCATTAAGATTCGTGTCAAAATATAAAAGCCTCATGATTTCCATTGCTTACGGTCGATCGCGAAATTGACGATCGATTCGGACCGTCCATCTGCTGTAGCGCGGTACTGCGCTACAGCAGATTCGGTATAGCGTGCTACACCAGATTCGGGTCCGAAATTTTGAGAGGCGTAAAGGTTATTTTAAAAAGTTCCTTTACGTTTATTTTTTATTTTATTTTGTTGTTTATTAACTGTTTTTTCTGGTCGTTGCACTTTTTAACTTTTTGAGGCATATACAGCTTGGCAGCTAAGCGCTTAATCTTGTCTATTTGGATTAGAGTAAAATTAAACAGAGATAAGTCATATTTGACTTTTGTAATGCAAAAGGTTAGCAAAAAAAGTTACATTAATGAGAATTGCATTTTTGTTTCAATTTCTTTTTTTTTATCAAATATAGGTCACATTAAAACACATTTTTCTATTTCAAAATCATGCAGTTTTTTTAAATGTTAATTCTGTTGTGGCCTACAAAAGTCACAAAACTAATCAGTGCTTACAATACATGCTCATAAACAGAATAAAAAATAAACTTGAAAATTCTTCCGAAAATAGTCTCCACTAGAACTTGAACCTCAAACATTCTCATAAAACTCTTGTGCCTTATCACTACACTAGACACGACTCGTCAGGAGCTTGTTATTCTTCTTTACTGTACTAATTAAGAAGGTTAAATCTATCATAATCTTGTCTAACAAAGCTTAAGAGCTTCATTAGCATTTAGTTATATTATTAAGATAGCAACATTTTTGTCCGAATTTTTAATCCGAGTCATACTTTGTTCTAATTCTTAAATTGCCTTTTGTCAGAGATGTGAATTAAATTTTAATGAAAGGTCACGCGCCGGCCTCCTCTCGCCTCCTTCTCTATTTGTTCAACATATGCTTTAAAAGTAACAAAATCTCATTATCCTACTCATTTTTTTAAAAGATTCAAACTTCATCAAATTTGATCGGAGACGATTATCAATCCAAACATAGTTAAAAAAAGTTGAACGATTCGAACCCGATCAAATACAATCTAGTAGTATAACTCACAAAACAATAATTTATCGAAATCGATCCGATCTAACCCGATCCGCAATTGCCACCTCTACTTTTCGTTTGCGACCTATTCTAGTCATAACAAGACATTAACCTTTTGCAAAAAGAGATGAAATGGCATATTCTGTCAATTTCACAAAATATCATGAATGTGAAAAAGGTAAATAATCCATAAAACGTTGCATGCTAATATGCTATATAAAGCGTGCTTTCCAATTTATTGCATGAGACCATGCATTAGAGATGGACCTACCATGTGGCAAGATCATCAAGCATATCTCTTGAATCGAACCTGACAAGATTTTTATAAAACAACTATAGCTATTCAACTTTTGAAGAAAGGTAATATTGTAGTCTAATCTTGATCTTTCTTTTTTTTTTTTTTTTGAGGGGCTAATCTTGATCTTTACATTACAACCGTTTAGGTCGATCCTTGATTTGGACTGTGAACGCCTATGTATTGACACGTTGACACCAACCTTTCAATGGAGCACAATTATTTATGAGAACGGATTACAAATTTACAATCAATTTAAATTAAATATTTGTGCAGACAAGTGTTCATTTAACTTTGTTTAATTATTTTCATTTAAACATTTAAATAGTTAGATTTAACACTAAAGTTTTTGTTTTAACATATAATGAAGAAAACAGATAACAAAATTGAAATAATGATGAACTAGAAAACTGTTGATTTGTTGAACAAAACTACCTAATTAATTATTAACATGAACGTTCTATCATTTTTTTAAATTAGAAAAAAGTACTAGTCACGCAGTCAATTTTTGTATGATTATATGTTTTTAAAACAATTGATGTAGTGTTATACCTAACTATTTTAACTGTTTATGATCAAGATATGTCATGAAAAACAGAAACTAACATTCACAATTTGTGGCAACTTGTATGTACCATACTGCATTTAGCTCCTTGAGCAACTTTTCTTAAATTTTTTTCTTTTTTTTGCTACAGCCTTCAGCCTTGTAATGTAATAATAAAGATTATTATCAATCATGTACTCTCTAATTAAACTTTATAAAAAAAATCATGTAACTGAAGAAGTTCAATATATTTGACATCAGTATTTAATAATTTTCTGTACATTACTTTTAAAATATTTCTGTTTCTACAATTTCTTTGTAAGAGGCACTTTTGTATTCTCCTTTCCTTCTCTTGAGTGCATGAATTTAATTTGCAAACACAACAACTTATATTTTCAGTGCTGGTAGCATTAAACACAACTTAAATTTGCAAACACAACAACTTGTTTAGTTGTATCGTCTACATCACTCGATTTCTTTCCCTACTCAAATTCCAGGCCTAAAACTAAAAAAAAAGAACCACTCTTCTAGAAACGAAATAATCACTAGCATATCATTCGCGCTCCGCGCGAAAAAGTTAAATTTTAAACTTTCGTATTGCAATAATAAAATTATAATAAATCGTTTAAATAAAAAAATATAAAAAATAGGAAATTTTTTTTGCCAATTTAAAAAAAAAATGATATACAGTGAATTCATATTACTGTGAAAATGAACAGTGACGGCAATATCGCGCCATGAGTATATTAGATTTGTCTAATGCGTTTAAGCCCAATATGTGTCAAATTATGGCCCAAACCCAAATTGTTTTTTCCATTAGATGTACCTCTCCCGTTAGGAAGCTGGAACGAAATTCTCTGCTGCACTTTTTTGTGCAGTAGAAACTTCTTTTCAATCAAGCCCGTCAGATCATAATTTAACGGTCTCGATTTAATGATTTAAAGCTCCTCTGAATCATATCAGTGGATCTGACGGTTATGATTAAATACAGCCCTCTGCTGCAAAAAAAGCTTCAATTAGGAAGCTTCCCCTTGATTTCCCCTTGAGCGGAACACGAATTTGGGCACATTTCAACTTGCGAGTCCGCGAAATTGTAGAAATCGAGAAGAAGAATTGGAACGAAGAAGAAAGCGTTTGTGCTGAGGCTCTTCTGAGATGCCGAGAATTCCACGAATCAAGTTTCCCCAGAGGCATCCGCCTAAATCCTCAGGTTTCGACAAATCTCGCGATAATTTTTTTTTTTCATTCTTTTGCTTTGGTTAAATAGATCAATTTGTTTTTTTTCTCCTGAAATTTATTTTTTGGTTAAATTTGTTTCAGAGACTCCTGCGGCATCTGAGCAGAACCTGTTCTTCGCCTCACAGCCAGGTTAGTGCAATCTTGAAATTTATGCTTTATTTGTAATAAATTTTCACCAATTTAATATTGTTGGTAAACAAATGAATTAATTAAAACCTCCAGAGTCGAAGTTAGGAGAGGGAAATAAGAAACTGGTGGTATTTCCTGTCAAGTTGTAATATTGACAATCTGAGAACCCTTGCTCAAATTATGTCAAAAAAACTTTCAAAATAGAAGAAAAATGAGACGTGCTGTTTTCTTTATAGATGTATTGCATATCAGTTTTTATGTGATTTAACAAATCATTTGATATTCATCATTTGGTATTAAAATAATATCGACCATTGCAAATTTCATGTAATTTGGTGAACCATAAAGCTTGCCAAAAAAATCATTGTTCTTGAATTTTGATACTATATGATATGAATAAATATAGACATATTTTCTTGTCATATTTTAAAAGAAAAATATTTTCATAGTTGCCAAGACCATCAATTCATCAAACCACATTGTAGCATACTTCTTTTCTTTAACTGAACCCTAAAGGATTTCAATGTTGGCCTAAATGCTAACATACAGCATGAAAACAATGTAGAACAAAAACCATATTTTTATTATATTTACAGAAAAAGGATGCAGACAGTATTAAATTCCCAAATTGTTGGTTTCAGTAGACTGTATTGATTTCCTTTTACTCTGAATCCCTTAATTGCACAATCTGCTGCTTTTGTGGCGTAGTAGGGCTTTTCTGAACTTCGACAACTTACATTTGAGGGTTTGTTCATAGTGGATCCCAGTTCCTTTTGCAATTTCGATTACATCGGATTTCCATGAAGATCATTTTATTACTTGGTCATTTTTATTCTGTTTTATTTTATTTTATTTATTGATTGATTGATTTTTTGACTCATAACATTTATTTGCAGCTAAGTCACAGCCGAAGGAGCCAGCACCGTCAACTGGGGAGAAACCAAGTTATCGGTTTAGGTCTGACGTACCTGCCCCTCCATCTAATACTGCTTTAGGCGGAAAGGCTTCTCTTCTCCCAAAGCGTACTCCTCTTTCTGAAGAAGAAATTGAATCTATAATGGTAACTCTTCCACTTTGATTAAATATTTAAATATATTCTTTTTTTGGAGCTCCAGTGCCATAAATATACTTGAAGGGTCTTATCATTGTTGGTATCAAACAGGTGAGGCTATACACTCGTAGGCCATGGATATGCATCCAACTTATACAAACTTGATTGGTTCCTTGGGTTAATACTTAATATTGACATTTTTTTTTTCCTTTCTTGTAGAAGTACGTGAGTTAGTTTGTATAAGTCGTTCCCTTGTAGAAGTACGTTGGTCATAGGTGGAATTTACTGTGAACTGTATAGCATATTCTTTCTGTAACCAAAAGAGGATTGTCAAACCAAAAAAAAAACCTAAGTTTCTCATTGCCGAACCGTGATACAAGAACGTAACCAATGCATTCATTTTAAAGCTGAGAAATGCATCCCTTCTAGCTTCTTCAGGAAGATAACACCAAACCAATTTTCACAATTTATTCCTTATCTATCTAGAGGTAAGAAGCTAAAAATGATTTAGTTTGGGCACTCTTTTGGTTGAAACAGGGAGAAGATATATATTTGTGCTGCTTTTCTATCTATATTTCACCAATTGTTGGGCATATGCATGACCTTTCTTGGTTTTTCTGGACAACTGATTGTTTGGGTTGGTGCTTACGAAATTGTCATTTGTTCTAATTTGAAGTATTGAACATCTATAATGTGTAATGCTTAAAGATGTACTATTTATCATCTAGTCTCTAATTTCTTCAAACTATCCTTTGTCCAATTGCATAATTTGTCATCAAACCAGTGTAGTATAAAATTCAAACAATTAAACTCTTGCTTATATTTCAGATACATATCAGAAGATTCTGATGAAACTAGGGTACTTTAGGCCCAATAAAAAAATGTTACTTATATCTGCATTCATGCAAATAAGCATTATATCTCATGATTTTTACATCAGTTCATGAAGTTGTTTTGGCTGAACAATGCAAACTATTGAGTAATGATAGAGGAGCCGTCAACTATGTCTGTGGCCCTATAGGAGGGTTTTGGGGTTTCATGTTAAGCTAGAAAAACTGACTTCCAGAACAGCAAAAGGATTGACAAAAGCAAATTGCATAACTGAAGTACTGATGTAATTGGTGACATGTCGGTTAAGTATTAGTACTGATACACCAGTGGGACCAGAAGGCCTGGGTGGAAAGCTTATGTTCACGACCTATTGTCTGTACTAATAGCTAACAAAGACATAATATGTACTGTTTTTTTTTACAGTTGGGTGGATCCTTCTGATTGGTGGTTTGAAGATTTCATATGCTCAATCAATTGAATAAGATGCAGCTCAGTTTTTTTAGTGGTAAGTTAATCATATGTAATGTCTTTGATCAGATTTGGATTATGAGCTGATAGTTAAACACCTAAGCAGAGGTGGACATCTGATTACACTCTTTTCTGTTGGTATTACTGTTCCTTTTCCTTTCCAAATGGTTGACTTCTCTTTTTATGCGTATAGCATGGAAGTATTTTTTCTGAAAATATTGATCAAAAGATGATGTTTGTGTTAACACTGTTATATTTGTTTTTCTGATAATGTTGGTAAAAAGATGAAAAAAAGACTTAATGAGAAAATAGATCCAGTGGTATTGTCGATAATATCAACATGATGCTCGTAAATAAAAAATCGGGAGTAAGTTGTAACTTGTAAGGCCTATTAGTTTAGTGATAGCTAACTAGGATGATTTACATGAGGTCATGAGTTCAAAAATTTGTGAGCACAAAGATGAAACTCGCTAAGAGACATTTAGTAATAGATATTGAAGACTTCTCCTATTATAAAAAAAGAAAAAAAAAACTGAACCTGAGTGGACCTAATGGGGGCTGCTGCCAAGGATTTCAAGGGAGATCTCTCTCTCGTTCTCTCTTTTTTTAAAAAAAAAAAAACAGAAAAAGAGAGCTCTTTTGACAGCCACTGTCAAGTTTTCGAAAAAGAGAGATATCCTTTGTTTCCAGTCTCGTGACTGTTTGATTGGAGCCTTTCAGGATTGATTCACAGGAATCATTTGTCAAATCAAGAAACAATTCTATAAGAGCAACAAGAGTACTATCGAGCCATTTTAAAAATAAATTATTGATTAAAGATTGTTATTCTCACTACTGAAAGAGAGTGTTATTTAATAATTATTGGTAATAATAACTAATAAGATGATATTTCTTTTTTGCTTTTATGCCATTCGGTGTCATTGATTGTAATATCGAAACAACACTCTTTTGCTTTTTTCTTTACTATTTTGGCAATTTTTCTTGTTGCCAAACTAATCGGAAGTGAAAATTGAAATTTTATGCTTTACTAATTTATAGAGCATTTCATTAACAGCAAAAACTTAAGTACACTTAGATAGATATTTTCTAGATACTCTAATTAATATATACCGTTTAATTGAAATTTATGATGAAATCTCAATACAATCATTAAATTTATGATGGAATCTCAATACAATTAAATGATATAAATATAATGAAGTATCAAGAAAACACCTATCTAATTGTACTTAAGTTTTTCTCTTTCATTAACTCCTCTTCCTCTCTATTAGTCTTGTGCAAAATATTTTTTTGCACTTTTGTAGTTGGTACTGCGTTCATTACTAAAATATGGCCATAATAACAAACGTTGTAAATGCGTATAATGTGTTTCAGTGAGAAAAATAAGAATAATGACTAATGCATCTGAAAAAGAAAACATTATGTCGTGCACGGCACAACAAATAGCAAATTGTTCAAGCCCGGCGCGGTGTGCAATGTGCATATGGGTTTTGCTCGTGTTAAATGTCATGACAGGTTCTCGAGCCTTTTTTTGTTTGTGATAAGTTGATTTTCGAACTTCTAATATTAACAAAATATATTTTTAAACTAGCTGATCGACGATAATGACCCCTCTTAACACTTTATTTAGCATACTAGTAATCGTATCCGTGTAAAGCAACCGGAGATATTATAAATTGCATGTTGCTCAAATACTATTGAATATGACGATGATACTAAAATACTATTAATAGGACAACATTTAAATTACGTTTTGTTCAAATACTATTTCTGTGTTTATTACATATTTGTGAATTATTCGACACATATTCAATATTATATGTTCATGTTATTTAGTTACATTAACAATATTTGCTTGAAGAAGTGCTTTTACAATTTTTTTTGCGCGTATTTATCTTTCAACTACATAACAATATAACATATACATGCACTGCACAATAATTTCATTTAAACGATGATTCTCTATGTATCACCGATGTATTGTCAACATAAATATAAGAAATAAACTAAACCAGACAGCTTACAAAATAACACACAAATAAAATCCCAAAAAACAAATAAAGTGTCACAATCAGAATTATCACATAAACTTAACTATTAAGTTTACTTCAAAGATACTAACATAAGAAAAACTAAAGATAAAAATGCTACAAGCACATTTGCTAAGAAATGAAACTTAATATAAGAAAGAGAGTATATTACACTTACCATGCGTCATGCGTCATGCACCATGCGACATGCGTCATGGGTCATCATGCGTCAAGCGACATGCGTCATGCGTGATGCGGCATGCGTCATGGGTGATTGTCATGTGTTGTGTGTAATACGTCATGCGTCATGCATCATCACGCGCCACGCGTCATGCGTCATCATGCGCCACGCGTCATGCGTCATCATGCGTCAAGCGTCATGAGGCATGCGTCACGGGTCGTCATGCTTCTTGGTTCATGCGTCATGCGTCGTACGTCATCCGTCGTCATGGGTCATGAGTCATGGGTCATGCGTCATGCATCACACGTCTTGTGTTGCGTAATGACGCATGCCGCATGACCCATGACGACGGATGACGGATGACGCGTGACGCATGACGCCGCATGACGCATGACGCATGACCCATGAGAAGGTTAACACATATGTTTTCTGGTTGCTAAATTTGCATCAAATATTTCCGATTTCTTTGAGCGGGTTTTTTGGAATTTGATCTCGATTGATAAGGTTGTTGAAGCTCTATCTAACAAGCCCTTTGCATCTTGTGCGTCACAGTGGTTTAGCCTGTGGAAGCGCACAAACGTAGCTACCTGATAACAAATACTGGGTACTTAGCCAAATTTGAGAAGGTAAACACATATTTTTTGGTTGCTAAATTTGCATCCGATTATTTCTTATTTCTTTGAGCGGATTTTTCGGAATTTGATCTCTGTTGATAATGTTGTTGAAGCTCTCTCTAACAATTGCTTACACCTCTTATGCATCACTACGGTTTAGCCTGGGTGAACGCACAAACATAACTACCTGATAACTAACACGAGGTACTTAACCAAATTTGAGAAGGTAAACACACATATTTTCTTATTGCAAAATTTGCATCAGATTATTTTCTATTTCTTTGAGCGGATTTTCTGAAATTTGATCTCGCTTGATAAGGTTGTTGAAGCTCTCTCTACCGATTGCTTACGCTTCTTGTGCGTCATAGCGGTTTAGCTTGGGGGAACGCACAAACATAGCTACATGATACATGATACTGGTGTTGGGTTACGAACAGTTCAAAACCCGTCAATTGGCCTAAGCAGCGGAAATACCGTCAAACAAAAATTTTACGTCTAACTTAAGCCAACGATTAAACGAGGTATGTCAGATAAACTACCGAGGGTGTCAACCTCTCGTTTATCTCTGACATCAAAACCCTATTTAATTCCTATACAGATCTACTCCTTAATTGAATCCTAAAATTTTAATTTACTTACAAATTAAATAGATTAATATAACATTAATATCTTGATTCAAATTCGAATTGGACCGAAGAAGACTCGGAAGGTCGAATCTGAGACGCTCTTATCCTCGGAGTATCAGACGTCTGATACCTCTATCGGATGTCCACCAGGACGATCAGAGAGCGGCTTATTTCTTCTGCAGAACGTCTGATACAATCTAAATCAAATCTATGATGTTTAATCTTGACCTTGGGTTGTCTATGCTCCGTTGTTTGTATCAAAATCTCTTTATTATAATGTTCACAAGAACTCAGAATGGCATTAGTTTGAAGTTGTAACATTATTATTGTTTAAAAGTTGGTAAATTGTGTTTAATATAAACTAACAACAAATTTAAGTTCTAATAGAAGGTTGAAAGAAAATCTTAGCACTTCCAAAAAAAAAAAAATTTAAACATGGATCCGATCATAATCATAGGAAGGCCGTGCCCCCTACGATTAGTCGATCTTACCACATTAGCATGTATGCTAAGTAGGTCTGTCAATGATTGATCGTTTAACTGTTTTTGTTTCATTTCGTTTCGTAATATATGAAACGATATGATCAAATAAATTTCTTTCATTTAAAAACGAAACGGTTGGCGAAAACATATTGTTTCGTAGTTTCGTTTGTGATTATATATTATTAGAATTGTTTTTTATTTCAGAGAAAAACACTATACTGAAATAAAGTGATGAGAGATGAGATGAATGATTGCTCGAATGATAAGATGAATGATTTGATTCTTGTGTATGATTAGAATCGTTCACCATCGGTTTCTAGTTTGATTTAGTATGATGAGAGAAGAGATAGATGAAGAGCGAAGAGAATGAGTTTGATTGTTCTGTTTCATTTCGATCTTTTGATTGTTTTCTTTAATAAAACAATTAGCGAAATAATTTTTTTTAATCGTTTGTTAAACAAAACAATTAACAAAATTATCATCTTTCGCTATCGTTACCACAACAAACAAATCTAATGCCAGGCGCATAGCCTTTTATTTGCGGCGGCTATCTTGTAATCCAGATTCTAGGGAAGAAAACAGCAACAGCATTGATGCATTATGTTCTAGTGGTTTTGGACATTTTCTTCTGATTTGGGTCATTTGGTTCTCTTGTCAGCGACCCGCTACATATTTGGTAATACGGAGTTCTTATTTTTCGTGTTATTAACGTAACGCCACTAAAAATTGACCTGATGTATCCGCCAATAAAACAACCCACAACCAAAAATCAAAAGGGAAAAAAATAGAAGCAACAACCGAGTGAAATCAACAGGTACAGAAGATTACATGCATCGCAGCATTTCCCAACTATAACCAGTCGTTTCTTTAGATTACATGAACCTCTCCAGTACTGAGGCAATGTCTTGCTCCAGTAATTGCTCTCGATTTTCTCCTCCGGGCTTCTCTTTCTCAACTTCAAAGAAACCAAAGCTAAGGCGCGCCATTTCACTGCCGAGAAAACAGTTCAGAATAAATTGCTTGAGGCTAAGTGTAGAAGAAATCTCAGAGGTCGTGCACAACAAGGTACTTTTAATCCTCTTTCCTTTCTAAATTGTATGGTGGGTATTTTTTTTCCCTAATTTTTCTGGGTACAATTTGGTTACTTTTTGTGAAGGTTTTAGTGGCATCTATTCTAGCGACAACAATTGGACAATTATCAAAGCCTTTAACTAAAGCAGCTTCTAGTGGGAAAGGGATTGATTGGAGAAATGCAATTCGCTCTGGTGGGATGCCTTCAACCCATGCAACTGTAAGATCAATTGGTTCTTTGTAGAATTTTTAGTTACTGTGTTAGTTACTGGTATTGGCATTGTACTGATCATATAGAATTTTGTAATGGATGAACCTCTTATCGGTTGTGCTTAATAGCTGAATTGGAGATGAACTTCATTAGTGGTAAGGAATTGGTACAAACAGATTGGTACTGGACATATATGGATCTCTTACGAAATCTTGTGTTCCATTAACACGAGTAAATACCTGTTGAAGTCATATTAATATTGTTTACTGTTACTAATGCAGAGCGTGGTGGCAGCTGCCACTTCTCTTGGTTTAGAAAGGTTAGCTTTCAGCTCATTATCTCAATTTTATTACAAAGTCCCTGAATTCTGGTAAATAGGTTTCTGAATTTAACTTTTAATCAGCCTGGGTCCTTGTAGGTGTGAACAGTTTTGGGAATTTTTGTATTCGGGAAGAGGTTCAATGTCCTCAAATCACTTAGAACTATCGAAATTTGGCCCTTCATTTGTTAAGTGCCTTAGTATGATGATAATTTTAGCAAGCATCTTATCCTCGGAAATTCATTGTTCAAGTATATGGCTCTTCTGCTTTCCTAATTTCTTTTGTTCCTCTCTCTCTCTCTCTCAGTCATGATTGGAGTTGAAAAGGAGAAAGTAGAGGAACGAGATATGAATATAGCAGCCATTAGAACTCAATTAAACAAGATATTTGACTGCCACCACAAGATATTGGCTGTATTTGGTCATATCAGTAATTGATGGCCACCTTAAATATTTGACTGCAAAATAAAGACAACTAACCAAGAACATTACGGATCAATGGAAAAAAATAAAACTTGTTGGGGGACCATGTAAATTTTAATAGATTCAGGGTCGAGGATTTAATAGAAGTTAGAAGTCTTGGACCCAGGTAATTAGTTGTCCTAGGAAAGCTGTTTGAGGACCATGTGAACTTCCGATAACATTCATGGTCAATTATTTAATTTGGCTTATTTGTCACAATGAAGTTGGAAGTTCGGTTTATATTAGAACTGTGCTCATCTTTTCAGATAATTATATGTTATTGTAGTAGCATGGAGTTGAAGAAAAAACAAATGTAATAATACAATCTGCAGTGATTGTACTAGAGAACGACAACTTAGAACAAATCAAACATGAAAAATGAAAGTATACTAGAGGAGCACAAATCAAACAAGAAAAATGAAAGAGCAGACCACTCAACAGAACACTGACTATTACAAAAGGAAGTATAAAATTCAAACTTTCATACAACAGCCCTTAGGAATAAAAAACTATTCTTGAACTGATATTCTCTTGAACACCTCTAGTAGTGTTTGGTTTAACATTACAATTTGCATTCATGTGAATAGTTTTATTAGTGTGCTATGGTTTGTTATTTATAATATAATAACAGTAATATGGATGTAAATTAGAATGCAGGGGATTTTCTGATGGTATTTTCGGCATGTCTGTTGTCCTTGCTGGTATTGTGATGTATGATGCTCAGGTATAATTTTTAAAACCAATTTGCAGTACTGCCCCCATAACCCACCACCATTTATTTTGCAGTCCTGCAATTATTTTTTTATAAATGATATTACTCCCTAATCATTTTTTTTGGTTTGTATTTTGTAATAATACCTGTACAAGTCGCCAATTTCTCTGAAACAGATGAGATTCTCAGATCTTTCATTTAGGGAATTGTAGGATTTTATATCTGTACTGTAAATCATTGCCATCTGCAAAAAGTTCAATCCACATAAATGTGTCCAATTAAAGTTTTTGTTTCTTGGAGAAGGTGCGTCTTTCGGGTGATATGGATTAAAATATTAAACTGTTAGGGCTTAATTATTATCCTAATCTTACTTAACTATTCAGTTTTGACATTTAAACTAATTAGATATGTGCAATTTCCTTTTCGAAGAGACTGACAGGAGCTCAGTTGATAGATATGTGCAATTTTGCTAATTCCTTTCTGACATCAATAAATTTCAGGGAGTGAGAAAAGAAGTGGGTAATCACGCACAGGTTCTAAACAAGATAATAGCCCTTCAACAAGGGAGATCTGTCCACTCTATGGACAGAGAAAATTTTGCCAAGGCCAAAACTGGAATTAACAGCAGTGATAATTCTGAGTTAGAGATTTCAAAATTGTTACCATTAAATGAAAACTCAGCCACTTGCACAAGCACAGTTACTGCTAAAAGTAGTCTGGAAACATCTCCGATTGATCCGTTAGAAATCGCTGTACTGAACATTAAGCCTCTAAGCGAGTCAGTTGGTCACAGTAGGGTTCAGGTGTTAGTCGGTGCATTGTTAGGCTTTGTGATAGGTGTGATTATAGATGTAGCATTGTGACACTGTGACAATACTCATACACATTTCCTCCCCCCCTAGAAATGCTGAGGAATTATTTATGTAATTTGTTATTAACATGTCTGCTGATATGTACTCTTAAAACTATGTATAGATCATATTTCCTCCACGTTCTCAAATTAGGTGCCCATGAATTTTAGTTTTTATTCCAATTTCGTTATGCAGTATTTATAGCGTACAAATTTATTTTTGAAAAAAAAGCATATAACTAGATAGTAATATAAAAAATTGTTCCTAATTTGACATATTTAAATAAAAAATGAAGACTTGATGTGATAGAATTGAAGTCCAGGTGTTAAAATTCAGGTAAATAATAGTTTAGTTACTAAAAGAAACATAAAACTATCCGTTTGGCAACACAATTTTTGACTGGAGTACCAAAATAAGCTTTATTCCATTTCCAGCAAACCAGCAGTGCCAAACCTCAAATAATGAAATAGAATAGTGTTAGAAGGAGCTCTTCCGGTATTCCACGATAGAGATGGAATACCGGAATACACTATTTCTCCTTCGCAACAAATAACATTAATTCCATCTTTAACCAGCGATGAATTTTTTATTTGGTTTTCTTCTCTCTCTCCCGTACGACTTCTCTCTTTCTCCTCCCCTCCGATTTCCCCTCGGCGTACATCCCATCGAGCAGACGACCGGGGGAAACAAAATGACCTTAAAATTGATCTCTTCTCTTCTTGCTGAATTATTTGACACACATGAAGACTACATTCTCTTCTTTGGTACCATCAAGGTGGGATGCAAGGAAGAGGAGGAAGGGGCTGAGAGAAGGTCGTCACCACTGCTTTGTTAGAAAAATTTCTTACGAGTATCAGCCTCAGCGCTAATTGCTTGTTGATTATCCACTTCCATTTAATGACGCTTTCTTCACATTGATTCCTCAACGACAAAGTTTGAAGAAGAAACAAATTATATTCCCCATCAATTGTTCGCTTCTCAACTTCTTATACTGACAACTATAGAGGTATGGCTTGTGATCCAAAATTATTTTCTTCTACTTTGATTTTCTTTGTTCTGTCAGTATATTCACATAAAATTCCTTTTTTCTTTCATCTTTGGTCGTATTGGGTTAATACCAGTGAGCTTAAGTTTATCACAACTAATTCAGTTATCTAGGTCTTTAAATTTTTATTGATTAATTAATATGGACTTAGAGCTGATGAAAGCAAAGAATCCGACATGATGTTAATTTTATAAATACAGGAGCACACAAAAGGGTAACAATAACCATAAAAGCTGCACAATTTCATTAAAAAATGATTGTGAGGTTTTACTGTGATGAATTTCATTCTATTTTTGGGATATAGAATTGTGAGGACAACCATGAGTTCAAGCTAGTAATCTTGCTATGGATGATATTGTGCGATTATGTTTCTATCAATTTAATCTTACTCTAGTAATCTTGCTCTGGTAATTGCAACCCCTATTGAAGAGATGAAGTCTAAAGTCCTTGTAAGTCCTCCTGATGAAAAGAAATGGAATACTGGTACTGTAGTCATATGAATGATATTGATTGAAATGTAAAATGGAGATACTAGTACAAAAAAATGTAAAATCGGGTCAATACCAAAATAACTTTTTATAAAAAAAAATTACTAAAAAAAATCTGAAGCTTGAACTTAGTGCAAAATAACAGAAGCGGATTCTCTGCCGCGTAGCACCAACGGACGTCCATGAATTCCTGTGCTGTAAGCTACGGACGGTTCAGATTTGATTCAAGGGATTTGATATTATAAAGTTTAACTTGCATGAATCTTGATGCAAATGAAAGACTGAGATTTACCGCGCAGCACGCACAGTGTCTGTGTTGCGCGGTAGAAGATCTGGTTTGCAAAATAACATAGCAAAGTCCATGAACCAGCTGTACCAATCCGTATCATGGAATTTTTAGTTTTGGTACGAATCTGATATGATCTGATTTTGTTTTCAGCAAAATTCTTGCTCTGACAACTTTCAGGAGCGTTTTTATAAAGAATCTGAATTTTTGTCAAGTTCTTAGAGGCATTTCTGCTAATATTTCTATAAAATGGCTCATTGAATGGTCTCTTTTTGAACAAAAAATAAATTCTCTTAAAACTCGACCCCAGGGAGTAAAATTTAACAAATTCTTTAAATATAAGCCCTTTTCAGGGACTGAATGGCGACAATCATAGAATTTTGATTGATAAATGATTATTACAAGATTCTTTCACCATTTAATAGCAAATTTAACAAGCTCTGTTAGAATATATATTGGAGATATTATTAGGTGTACAATTGTGAAGGTGAATATCAATGTAATGAGGGTAAGAGATATTAGAGGAGATTATAGTTGGAGATGTTTAGATTAATAGTTAAATCAAAGACTATAAATAGACTCTTATATTTGTAATCAAAACACAAGATCAATATAATTCATTTCTCTCAATCCCTCTCTTTTACAATTCCTATTATGGTATCAGAGCCAAAGCTCTGGAATTAGACTTGCGCCTATTTCAGAAACCATGATCCTATTCCTATTTTATTTCACACAACAAACTCCTCTATTCTACTCTTATTCTAAGAATAACCTCTCTACACTCCTTATTCCAAGAATAAACCCTCTATTCTTTTTCTATTCCCACTCTACTCCCACTCTATTCCCCACTTTATCCCTCTGAGATCAAGAATCAAGATCAAGTCTTCTTTCTGTGAAATCACCACATCGATCTCCACATCAATCTTCGACGACAATTCATACGGAGCCTTACTGTCAAGATCAGATCAGTTACTATCAAGATCGATCAGGTGCACAAAACATTGCATCACCGAGTTGCAACCACCGTCATCACATCATCTAAGATGGAGATCATCTACTGAAACAGTGCAATCTCTGAACTCGAGATCAGCCCTTCAGATCTCATCGAGCAGAATCAGCTGTGAAGTTGACTTGTCAGTCCCACTGTCAGAAACCGTCAGAAATCGACCACTGTGCAGCCTCACCACTGCTCAAATTGTCATCGACAGTCACCATCAATCGTCATCGACAGGCACCACTGCTCAAATCGTTAGATCTGCACCGATCGGATAGTCTACTCGATCTGTCAGCTCAGATCGCCGATCAATCAAAGCTACCTCCGTCGAGCGCCTAGTCAGTCGATCTCATCCACGTCGCGGCGCAGAGAGCCACAGCCACCTCTGTCGAGCATCTGTGATCTTGCTCCGCTTTGCACAACCATCTCAGCCGAGGCACGATTTACTCAGCCTGATCTGTTAGTTCAGAGTCGACAACTCAGATCGCCGCGCCAGATCGTGAGCGCCACACCGATTGTCATACCGAGAGTCACAACTTAGCCATCACAGCTTGTCAGGTCGAACCACAGTCAGCAGAAGCGTGCCTCCTCTCCCTGATCTCGCTCGATCGGAGCATCATCTCCGCCTGGTGGTTTCTCGAATTTCTCAGTTCTGGGATCGAATTTCTCATTGATCGGAAAGGTCGGAAGCTTGGGATTTGGGGAACTCCGAGTCGGTGGCGCCGTTGATTTGGTTCTGTTCAGGGTTCCATTCTGCGAAAAGCAGCAGAGGCCTCTTCGGATTTTTGGCAAACTTGGTCAGGCCACAGTGATGCCACGTTGGGCCTGCACTTCATTTTCTAGCAGCCCATTAAATTGAATCAAATTGGGCCTACAGCTCTACAGCTCAAATCTGATATTTTGCACCTTCGACAAATCCAAAAAAAAAAAATTCTCCATATGAACAGAACTCAACTCATTTTTCAGAAACACCCTTGATTCAATTCTAATCACAAATTGAAGCCAATTCAACATGAGCTCCATTCTTCTTCTTCTTCTCATCTCATCAAATCGAGACAAGAGAGCCAAGAGCCTCTTGAAATTATGTACAAAGCCAATGAGTCAAAAGAATCATTGAGCTAATGAGTCAAATGAGCCATTGAGCCAAAGAGCCAATGAGTCAAATAGCCATTGAGCCAAAAGAGCAAATGAGCCAATGAGCCAATGAGCCATTGAGCAAATGAATCAATGAGCCAAAAGAGCCATTGAGAGTATTTTCTTTTCTTTTCTCTTCTTCTCCTTTTGTTCAAGAAGACTCCAACGAGCTTCTATGAACACATCTTGAGCCAAAAGAGCTCATTCTCTTTTTTTCTTCATGGAGACTCAACATACAATTTGACGATCAAGATTGTGCTATGAAGGCATTTGCAAGGCAAGCTTAACATGCGTACTGCACGATGAGCTTTAGGGGGAATGTTAGAATATATATTGGAGATATTATTAGGTGTACAATTGTGGAGATGAATATCAATGTAATGAGGGTAGGAGATATTAGAGGAGATTATAGTTGGAGATGTTTAGGTTAATAGTTGAATCAAAGGCTATAAATAGACTATTGTATTTGTAATCAAAACACAAGATCAATATAATTCATTTCTCTCAATCCCTCTCTTTTACAATTCCTATTAGCTCTAAATCAGATCGGACGTGAAAGGATTATTTTTCAATATCTAAAATTTAAAATACATCAATTTATTTAGTACTGGTAAATGATTAAATATACGATAAATGAGATCAATGAATCTGTTATATATGTGCTCAGAACTTTTGATGCTTGAGGACAATTTGGACATTTCATACACCTAATTATGTTTAATACTTTCTTTAATTTGCTATTCCAACTAACTGGTTGCTAAACATTACTCTTTCTATTAATCAAGAGTACGTTTTTCTATCACTCTTTCAAAATTACACTATTCTATTCTTATCACTCTTCTAACACTCATTCAAAATCACAATTTCTTAATTTTCCAAACGCCATAAAGAATAAAACCTGGTGTTATTCCAAAAAAAGAAACTAAAGAGAAAAATACATACACATACACATACACATCTGTGTAAGTGTGTAACTGTAAAAGAACACTTGGATAAATTGAATTTTAAAAAGGGCTGTAATCATTGAGCCCAAAATGGCCTTTGAGTTTACCGAGTTATTCTGGCCCTAATCAGCCTAAGAAATCGTTATACTCTGATATTAGGCCCATGAGAAATTTGTTCGCTTTGAAGTTTAACCATCCTCTCCCCTCTGATTCCTTACCAGAAGGAACACAAACTAATGCTTCGCTCGTTTCTGACAAGCAAATCAATCCATCGCTTCTACCAATTTTCTTTCTCTTCCTCAATATTCCTCACAAATCAAGCACTCCACCTCTCGCCTGGGTACCCATCTTTTGCTTCCTGCGCTCAGGCAGTTCCAACGCCTTCTCCTGTAACAAGAAACACCACAAACTACCAATTTTATCTTTGTTTTCTCGAATCATGCGTGACCCAAAAGGCGCTTGAACCTGGCAAAAGGCTCCATGCGCGTTTAGTAATCTCAGGGCTTGGTTTTAACACTGCCATAGCCACAAAGCTGGTTAAATTGTATTGTACATGCAATTGTTTGACTGATGCACATAACCTGTTTGATAGAATTTCTAAGAGAAATGTTTTCCTCTGGAACATACTCATCCGGGCTTATGCATGGAACGGGCCTTATGAAATGGCAATCTCACTGTACTATCAAATGCTTGATTGTTGTATTGAGCCTGATAATTTCACATTTCCGGTTGTACTTAAAGCATGCTCTGGTTTGTCAGATATTCGGACTGGCCGGGAGGTCCATGACCAGGTTTTACATACAAGATGGTGCTCTGATGTGTACATTGGTGCTGGTCTCATTGACATGTATGCAAAATGTGGCTGCTTGAACGAGGCACGTCAGGTGTTCAATGAAATTCCAGATAGAGATGTGGTGATCTGGAATTCAATGATTGCAGCATATTCTCAAAATGGGTTTCCAAGGGATGCACTTATTTTGTTCCATGATATGGTTTTTTGTGAATTGCGGCCCACGATTGCGACTTTAGTAACTGTTATATCCGCTTCTGCTGAGGCTGCAGCTTTGCCTAGAGGTAGGGAGATACATGGTTTTGGATTGCGGCACAGCTTTGGAACACTTGACAAGTTCAAAACAGCTCTTGTGGATATGTATGCAAAGAGTGGCCGGGTCCAAGTCGCACGTAAACTATTTGATCAACTGCTTGGCAGAGAGCTGGCTTCCTGGAATGCCATGATCTGTGGCTATGGTATGCATGGCCATGCACATGAGGCGATTTTGTTGTTTGATATGATGAGAAAGGATGGAAAGATTGCACCAGATCATATAACATTTGTTGGTGTTTTATCAGCATGTAATCATGGTGGGTTAATGAAGGAAGGAGAATATTTCTTTCACTTAATGGTGAATGAATACTTCATTGAACCAACACTACAGCATTACACGTGTCTAATCAATCTTTTTGGGCATTTACAGAGATTAGGTGAAGCTTACGAACTAATACAAAACATGCCCATGAAACCTGATTCAGGTATTTGGGGTGCATTACTCAATGGTTGTAAATTACATCAAAATGTTCACTTAGGTGAATTGACACTGCAAAAATTGATAGAATTGGAACCTAATGATGCTGGGAATTATGTGATTTTATCCAATATATATGCGCAATCTGGTAAATGGAGAGAAGCTGCAAAAGTAAGAAAAAGGTTGAATAGAAGAGGTTTAAAAAAGATCACAGCTTCTAGCTGGATAGAAATCAAAGGAATAACACATGCATTTCTGGCAGGAGACACATCTCATCCTTACTTGCAGGAGATATACAAAGAATTGGATCGGCTAGAAGGGTTAATGAAAGAAAGTGGGTATGTTCCTAATACCAACCCAGTGTACCATGATGTAGGGGATGATGAGAAATGCAACATAGTGAGGACTCATAGTGAGAAGTTGGCAATTGCTTATGGGATCATAAGCACACCACCTGGCATGAGGCTATTGGTTAAGAAAAATCTTAGGGTCTGTGAGGATTGCCATGCGGCTATCAAGCTCATTTCAAGGATTGTAGAGCGGGAGATTATAGTTAGGGATGTGAACCGATACCATTGCTTTGTGAAGGGAGAGTGCTCTTGTGGGGATTACTGGTAGTGTCAGTGTGTTCTCATGGCAATTGAAGTTTAAAAAGAAAAATAGTTTGTATCTAAATTATTCGAACTAACAGTGAATAGAACAAAGAAGTTTGTCTGGATTGTTTGACAAGTTGATCGATATATATGAAATGCTTTCAGTATGGTGGAATTCTTAAAAGATGAAGTAATGTTATAAAAAAAGGTAGGTGGACTGGTTGAGCAACTTTCCAGTGAAGGACAAAATAATTAGTTCATTTCTCACAAGCTTGATTCTGACAAGAAGCTTGTACTACATAACACAAATCAACAAAAAATAAATAGTCTCTAGAGATTGCTCTCTCTAAACCTGACAACATGGTCCATGTGATGTACTTATATACATTTAAGTAACAGCCCATGCATAAACCATCTAGAGATCGTTTTGTAAAAACACTAATCTCAATATCACTTAGCAAACTTGAATAGTTCATTAGCATCACAACCAAGATACTGCAAAGGAAACCTCTGAGCCGACGAACCAATACTATCCATCAGATGAGATTGTGGGTTAAACACCTTTCCTTGGAATAGCTGATCCAAGTTTTGGTGAGATGCCAGAAGCTTGTCCAAAATGGACCAGTCAGTTGTGAATTTCTGATGGGAGAGAATGTCGCTAGTCCCAACAGTGTTGGATGTGAGTTTCATGAGGTTCTGTGAACATTCCATGTCATGAGAATTCATTGAAACTTGGGTTGGTACAAAAGAATTGAGAGAAGACCCTGTGGGTTCGGTACATAACAATTGAGGGAGTTGCATCGAGGGATCGAAGGAGAAGTTGTTGCATTGCATGGGATAATGGACTAGTTTTTGGTCTGGCATTGTCGGCACGTTTTGTCTGAACTGATGGAGTTCATCCTCTTCTTCTACTAGTGTGACTCCCTGTGGCATGTCAATGCTCCTTTGGAAATTCTTCTTTTTGAAAACTCGGCATACAACCCATCCTTCTTCCTGCATTGCATGCATGTAAGAGGCGGCAATTGTTGTATCCAACCATGAGAAAAAAAAAATAACATGCTTTTCATTTTTTAGGGATTCATTAAGAGAATGAATCCTTATAATATGTTTGATCATATAAAATGCTTAGTACAATCAGAATGAAAATCAAATTGTTTACGTTTGTATATAATGGTAACCCAAGACAGTTCAATCGATTAAATTTTTATATTTAGTACACAAATATGAAGTCAAAGTTTTTAAGTAGAGATTGTAACTATTGTAACAAAGAAATAGCAATATAAAATTTCTTTTTGTTATATTTTGGTGTTAATCTTTGGTATCACAATGATGAATGCCTAAGAATAAATAGCAAGAAGTAAGAGGCAATAAACTTGTGAGGGTTTAGTCCTAGAATGACAATTACTTCGTATTGTTTAAAAGTAAATGCTAGAAAATAACGAAAGGAAAAAGATAATTGCCTGCAAATGTATACCTGAACTTCAGTGTTTTCATCGTCAAGACGGTATTCGTGCATGATCCAATCAGTCTTTTTCCCATGAGGGGCTCTACCTGTGTAGAAAACAAGCGTTTTTCTCATGCCGATCCTTTGAGAGTTGCTAATGTATATGGCCTTGTCCCTTCCAGTCGCCTTCCAAAAGCCGGCAGTTGTTGCACGGTTGGTTCGCGTACCAGTTGGGTATTTCTTGTCCTTGTGGCTAAAGAAATACCAATCATTTTGAGGTCCTGATCCAATTTTGCACTTATCTGCATACAATAATGTGAATAGTATTCAAGTTATTCAGCTATAGTCTCTTGTTCACTGATGTAATGGAGTTGCATATGAAAGGTCCACTTCAAGAAGGAGAAAAATGATACCACTCACTTGGGGTTTTATACATTAAATTTGGAAGGAAACCGTGCAAATATTAATTATTGCCTTCTAGTTCCTGTTTCTTTGTTGTGACAGTTAGCATGCAATAAAGGTCAACAATAAAAAAGAAAATAAAATTGACAGAGGTTTAGCTAACCTTTGAGATCCCATGGTTCCAGTTTGTTGAGGTCAATTTCTCTGATGACATCGAGATCAATCGCCTCATAAGCCACCTTCTTCCTCAAGTAATAGTAGAGAAGCTCTTCATCGGTTGGGTGGAAGCGAAAGCCTGGTGGAACTGAGATAGGCGCATTGCTTTGTAACATGTTTCTTTACCCTAACAACAGAAAGAAAGCTTGTCTTAATTTGATTAGAAATTGATTTACAGAAGATAGAAAAAATGGTAAACTAACTTGTATTTATTGAAACATGGAGATGCATTTGCTAGTACATCCTAGGTAATTATCAAAGCATCACTTCCACACCGTCAACACACATGCATGGATATATACAAATCAACATGTGCAATAAAATATATATTCGTGGTTACATAAACAGATTGAAGAAGAAAAAACTGAGGAGGAAAATGACCTTTATAAACAGAAATACAGAATTTGAATCTAAGAAATACCCCATAGTGGTTAAGCTACAAAAGAGATTACATGCTAATGTTCTTTCTAAATCTGTTAATATGGCTTTAGGGTTTATATAAAGAAGAGCATCATATATTAACTGTATATACTAATTTCCAACTTGAAAAAAACATGGACTGGAAAGAAGAAAGAAGCTCAGACCTTGGAAATGGAAGCAAATTAACCCCTTTCTCTCTGTCTCTCAAGAAGGCAAGGAGACCAGGACAAGCAAGAAAGCCAAGAGATGAAGATACAAGATGTTAGCTGGAAAGAAGAAGTTGGATTATAAGGAAAGAGGTGGTGCTAGATTAAGGATAATAAAAATTCTATTCAACTCTGTAATAAAACCCTACTCCATAATATAATAATATCTTTGGTGCAGATTCTAGGGTTCCAGTCAAGCATACAAGGAATTTGGACTATAGTGAAAAGTCCAAAGAGAGGAGAGGGGGTTGTCTGTAAAATAGGAGACCTGCCATAATATCGCCTTATAAAGAGCAAAGAGGTGTCTACATCCTGGAATAAGAAGTGATCAATCATGCACTGTCAGGGAAGGATTGGGATAAGAGAATGAGGGAATATCACACCTCATTCCCTTAATTCCCATACCCGGATCTCTATGACAGATCTATTCTATTCTCTGAAAGTGCCAAAGTATTTTATTAAGAGTACTTAGTTTATTTTGTTCTTCTCATATTCAGGTCTGTCATATTTCAATTCAGCTTAGTTCATTCCCCTAGAAGGTGTCTCGTGAAATGCAAAATTTGTCCACAAGGATATTGTGAGACTTTCTGACATTTTCATTGATTATTAAAAATTTATCCATTGACCATTTTACCCCTGATTTGTTCTCAAACAACTGGTCATGTTGGATCAGTTCATATCAAGCTGAGTTTAAGCCGACCTGCCGTCGACATTCGGAAGTGGCAGGTCTTCTGAAAAGCAATTCAAACATTCAGACACAATGGCGCCATCCAAAATATAAATAAAATACAATGAAATAATATAATACTTTGGAAAATGCTATCATAACAGAGTACATTTTTTCAATCCTCATTACTATATACATCAACCATCCAAATGAGTGATGTCAGTGAATCCAGCAAACATGAAATCTGTCTGATCTTTTTTTCTGAAGTAATACATCTATCGAATATTATTCCAGAGCGCGAAGTTAATTTCAATACATTAACTGTGCCAGCTGGATAATCATACAACTGTTTAAAAATTGAGAGTTTTTCTGTTCAATTTTATAATTATTACTACATTTTGTTCATAAGCTGACAATTATTATGTTGATCTGTGGAGAGTACTATAAGAATTCAGAATGCAAACCAGCAATGATGAAACAATGCCATTTTGTCAGAAAGAAATGGTTGAACTAATCTCAGGCCGCAGTTACACTGTACTGAAATTCAGGATGAGAATCCTGAAGCTTGCTTCTACCCTGCAATTATAACAGCAGGTTTCTTAGATATTTCTTGATTTGCACACATGTAATTTTATGCATTACAGATTCAGTTATATCTGTGCAACTGTGCTGGAATTTCTTGTGTGAAATTTTTAGAAATCGTAAATTTGTGTTCAATTGTATTGAAAGTGATAATACCGAAGTCTCGAACCCGAAGCCGAGGCACGAGATGCCGAGGACCGAAGGCCCGAAGGGCAAGAGCCCGAAGAACTCGGGGAACCAAGGATGAACCCGGATTAAAGAAACCAAGGAATTGATTGTCGTAAGAAGAAACTCAGAAAGAATATTCAAAGAAGAAGAAGCCGAAGGCACAGACTGAAGCTTGAAAGTCAGGGAACAAAATCTCTAAAATCACGAAAAACTTAATTATTGGTTAATTCTCAGAAGACAACAATTAATAGTTAGGTTAACAGTCGAGTTTAAATGAGTTATGTGACTATTGCATTTAATGCACATCACACTATAAAAGAAGTTGTTATGTATGTTTTAGATTTTTATGAGACTTGGTGTATCAAACTATCCGTAAACATTTTTTATTAATAGAAATTTCTCTGGTTAGTTGATAACTTGTCTCTCTCGGATTCAAATTCGCTAAATTGTTTTAGGATTTTAGCCACCAGTGTTTAAGTGAGCTGAGAGATGAGTGAACTCCACATGTGAGCAAAACCTTATAATCAACAAATTGGTATTAGAGGTAATGGCTGGTTTTGAGAATAGCTCACTAGAATTCATGGCACAGCCAAAGCTGTCAAAGACCAACTACGACAATCAAAGCATCCAAATAAAAGCATTACTTGGAGCACAAGATGTGTGAGAGATTATGGAGACTGGATACGAAGAACCAACAAACACATAAAATCTCACGGTCAATCAACTGAAGGCTTTGAAGGAGAAGCGCATGAGAGACAAAACATCACTCTACATCCTATAGATAAAGCTGGTTTTGAGCTGACACAAGTGGATCGAAGGAGGCATGGACAACACTGCAAGCATCATACAACGATGCTGACCGAGTGAAATAGGTTCGACTTAAGACCTAGAGAGGTGAACTGGAGTTGATGAGAATGAAAGAGAGTATCTCGGATCACATCACGAGAGTGCAAGTGGTGTCTAATCAATTGAAAAGGAATGACGAGGCATTAATAGAAACTCAGATAGTGAAGAAAATCACGAGATCAGTGATTGAAGCATTTGAGAATATAGTGTGCGCAACAGAGAAGTAGAAGGACCCAAGCAAGCTAACAATAGATGAACTTGCTGGCTCGCTCGTGGCACACGAGCAGAGGAGAAATATAAAGAAGAAAGAGAAGGAAGTAGCCGAAGAGGCTTTGTAAGTGAAAACTGCTAACTAGAAGGCAATGTATGCCCAACAAAAAAGTCAAAGTGGACATAACCGAGGAGGAAGTCGTGGTCGAGGACAAGGCAGAGGAGAAAGAGGCCAATCGAGCCAGAACACTCGAGGATGAGGTAGAGGCCGAGGTGCTCGAGGAAATAAGCCCAATGTAGATTGCTACAATCGCGGGAAGCACGGTCTGTTGGTTCTAATTTTAGTGCAATTCAATTTAGAGTAAGATCCAATTAACCAAATTCATAAATTACAACTAATTATTGCGATTAAAATAATTCAATTAAAACTCCGTGCTGTATGTTTGAAATACAAAAGAGTGGAAGCGAGAACTTACCTTCCACCCCTACGGCCTCCCTAGTACTCTTGCTATTTCAATAGAGTCCATGGCGATGGAAGTGCAGAAGCTCGAAATGATGCGCTAGCAAGCCTATCCAAGCAAATCGTAGTGCCTTACTGTTCTCCAAAGCCACAAATGAACTAAGGAGTAATTTTCTTTAATGGAGAAAGAAAAGAGAGGCTATGCACAACACATGTACCCTGTGTCGATAACCGAGATTGGATGGAGACTGAACGCTATTTATAGAGGTGTTAACGTATCTTGAAAAAATACATAATTAATTATCAAATATTCATAGAATATATGAAATTATATTCTCTCCAATTCTTTTCCAAAGCCTCTTATTCACTTCTGTAAATAATTCCACGAAATTTGGTGTAAAACCTAAAATATCCAATCAGAAAGATAGCGAAAAATCTAGGTAGTCAAAACCTATCTTGGAACAGGTCTCTTGCGGCCGCAATAGACTTGGCTTCCATACTTGACAATAATTCTGCCAAGTCTCTTGCGACTGCAATGAAAGCTATTGCGGCCGCAATAGATCTTCTGAAAATTCAAAAGATTATTGCCAAATCTTCCTATATCCATTGCAGTCATAATAGACTTGCGTTTGTACTATTTTTCTTGGGATTTGATCCAATTTGAGTTGGGTTTAGTCCAAACAATATTTCTGATTTTACATTAACACCAATATATAGTTTAATTAATCATAATTGGTCCATTAATAATTATAATTAATTTTCTTAAATTCTATATGCATTTGTGTCCAAAATCTTAGTGAAATACGTATAATGCTATTGTATATCAGTTAATTATCTGGCATATCCATATATTACTCCTCGTAATATTGGGCGACAATATGTGACATGTAGTAATCACATAACACGTAGTTCAAACTTAATTTATCAGAATTGACGTCTCAATTCCAACACGGTCACTATGCAAGTGACCGTTGGGTCGAAAAGAAGGCAGATGGAAATGCAAATTATGTCAAAACCCAGGAGAAAGCGAATGCAACATGATGTTGATATCACAAAACATGAACTCAGAGGTGACACAGTGCTGTACATAGATACACGAGTTAGCAACCGCATGACTGGTCACAAACATCTGCCTGAAGAGATGATCGAGATAGAAGGATCAGTCTCGTTTGGAGATGCATCTAAGGTGAAGGTATAAAATCGAGGCAAGGTAATTTTTTTACAGAAAAACGGAAAAGTAGGAACCATAGAGAATGTGTACTACATATCCAAAATAAAAAGTAATATATGAATGTAGGCCAACTAATAAAAAAATGATTACTTGGTATTCATGAAGAAAAAAACCTTGCACCTGAGAGACAAATCTGGAAAAGACATAGCTCGAGTTGAAATGAGCCAAAACAGAATGTTTAAATTGATTTTGAGAAAAATTGAAGAGAGATGCTTAAAAACTAGTCAGGATGACGAAACCTGATTGTGGCATCTGAGGTTCGAACATTTGGGATATGCCAGACTTAGTGAAATGGTGAAGAAGAACTCGGTACATGGTTTGCCGAGCATTCAGTTTGAGAAGAAATTCTACGAAAGGTGTGTGATAAGGAAACAAGCGAGAAACTCGTTCAGAAAAGCTCAATACCGAGCGAAGAAGATACTCGACTTAATACATACCGACATATGCAGACCAATCACACTTGGCTCGTTTAGTGCTACGAGATACTTCATCACTTTCGTTGATGATTTTTTAAGAAAGTGTTTGGTATATTTTCTTAAAGAGAAGTTCGAAGCCTTTGAGACTTTCAAGAGTTTCAAGGCCATGATAGAAAAGTCCACAAGACAGAAGATTCGAGCACTTAGTCAGACATGGATGGGGAATACTTATCAAACAAGTTCAAGGTTTACTGCGAGGATCATGAAATCCGAAGATTTCTGAAGACACCTTACACTCCACAACAAAATAAAGTTGCTGAGGGGAAAATAAGACTATTTTGGACATGGTTCATTCAATGCTAAAAACGAAGAACTTACCGAAGGAGTTCTGGAAAGCAGTAGTCCAATGCTATGTTTACATTCAAAGTAGGTGTCCACATAGTGCACTCGGAAATAAGATTCCATAGGAACAATGTAGTGGCTACAAGCCGAATGTGAGTCACTTGAGAATGCTCGGGAGCGTGACACATGTACATGTGCTATACTCGAAAAGAACAATGCTGGAAGAAAAGAGCAAGAAGCTCATCTTTATTGGCTATGACGAGAAGTCAAAAGCCTACAAGTTGTATGACTCGATCGAGAAGAAGCTCATGGTATGCCAGGATGTTGAGGTCAATGAAGAAGCTGGATGAGACTGGAAGAACTAGCAAGAAGAAGAGCTACCGAAGGGAGAATTGAAATTCCACCTCGAATCGATGAAACATCAAGCTCAGGAAGTTCAAATGATGAAACTGATTTCGAAACGTCGAATGGAAATTTGCCAAGGAACCCAAGATATCGAAGCTTGCAAGACCTGTATGAGTTAACATGTCGACACTATTTTGTTTGAAGAAGCTGCTCGAGGAATTGTCAAAAGAGATAAAAGCAATCGAGACAAACAATGGACAAAAAGATAAAAGCAATCGAGAAAAACAAAACTTGGGAACTGGTGGATTTGTCGAAAGAGCATATGGTGACCGGTGTGAAATGGGTCTACAAGAAGAAAATGAACCTACATGAAGAGATATAAAGATATAAATCAAGAGTGGTAGTGAAGGGACATCGGCAGAAAGTCGAGATAGACTACGATGAGGTCTTCGCACCAATAGCTCGTATGGATACAATCCAACTACTAATTTCACAAGAAGCTCAATTTGCATGACCGGTCTATCAAATAAATGTGAAGTCGACAATTCTGAATGGAGTACTCGAAGAAGGTATATGGATAGAAACCTCTCGGGAACATGAAGCCGAAGAAGGAGCACAAGATAAGGATGAAGGAAAGCTTCAAGGAACATGGATTCAGACAATGTCCATATGAACATGCTATCTATGTGAAATCGAAGAAAGAAGAAATCTTGATCGTTGCACTATATGTGGACAATTTGATATTCATGGGAAACAACCTGAAGCTAGTTGAAGAGTTCAAAGTCAAGATGAAGAAAGAGTTCGAAATGACATAACTCAGACTAATGAAATACTTTCTAGGACTCGAAATCAAACAAGATTGTTTGGAAATCTTTATCTCGCAAGGAGCATACTAGAGAGACATCCTGAAGAAGATTGGGATGAACAACAACAACCTAGTAGCGACACCCGTGGAGCTTGGTGCAAAACTTTCTAAGTTTGAGGGAGATGTTGTTGATGCAAATCAGTACCGAAGTCTGAGATACTTAATTTGCACAAGGTCGGATATTGCATTCGCGATCGTTATAGCAAGCAAAATTATGGAGGACCCAAGGGCCGCACATTTGAAAGCAGCGAAGAGAATCCTGAGATATATCAAAATGACAAAAGATCTCGGGTTACACTACTCAAAAGCTAATGATTTTAAACTTGCAGACTATGTAGACAGTGACTGGTGTGAGTGGCAGATCTAGACAATTTTTTTTGCCTAGACACAAAAATAATAAAATATAAGATTAAATACAATTTTTTTCTAGGCACACTTTCACATTTTACACTTTCGCCACTTTCACCACTTTCCTTTTCACTATCTCTAACACATCAGCCTCATAGGAGAATATAAAATTTAGTTTCATCATAGTTTCACTGTTCATTTCCTATTCACTTTCACCACTTTTACAATTTCCTATCCGCTTTCACAGTTTCCAGTACTCTCACAATTGATGACACTTCAAAATTGTTTAATTTCGAATTAGCAGAGCACTCAAATCGTGAGGTAGTGAGTCGTGAAGAGAAGACGAAGGGAAATGGCTTAGGGCCCAGGCACCCTGTAATTAGAAACCAGGCACAATTAAAATTAGGCTATAGTTTTTACTGATTTTGGAAAATCAAACCCACACACTTGCTTGAGCTTGCCTCAATATAGATCCACCTCTGACTGGTGTGGTGACATAGATGACAGAAAAAGCACCACGGTCTTTGCGTTCTACATGAGAGGCACAACCTTCACATGGATGTCAAAGAAACAGATCATCGTAACCTTGTCAACCTGCGAAGTCGAGTACGCAACAGCATCACTTCGTGTCAACCATGCAATATGGATGAGGAATTTGCTGCACGACATGAAGCTCCCACAACACGAAACAACCGAAATCTGAGTTGATAACAAGTCGGCAATTGAGTTAGCCAAGAATCCAATGCATCATGAAAGGAGCAAACACATTGATGTAAGGTTCCATTCGATAAGGGAACACATCAAGGAGCAAGATGTTCGAGTGGTTTATGTGCAAAGCAATGACCAAACTACAGACGTATTCACGAATGCATTACCGAAGCCATTATTTGAGAACTGCAAGAAGATGCTCAAAATGAAGAGAATTCGAGACTTGAGATTAAGGGAGGATGTCGAAAGTGGTAATCTCAAAGTCTTCAACCTGAAGTCGCGACACGAGATGCCGAGGACCGAAGACCCGAAGGGCAAGAGCTCGAAGAACTCGGGAACCGAGGGTGAACCCAGATTAAAGAAACCAAGGAAGAAGATTGTGGTAAGAAGAAATTCAGGAAGAATATTCGAAGAGGAAGAAGCTGAAGGCACAGACTGAAGCTTGTATGTCAGAAAACATAAACCCTGAAATCAAGAAAAACTTAATTGCTGGTCAATTTTCAGAAGACTGCAATTAATAGTTAGATTAGCAGTCGAGTTTAAATGAGTTAGGTAACTGTTGTATTCAATGCACATCACCTATAAAAAAAGTTGTTATGTATCGTTTTAGATTTTGATGAGACTTGATGTATCAAAATATATTTGTAATGTGTAAACATTTTTGCTGCTTAGTTGATAACTTGTCTCCTCTGGATTCACATCCGCTAATTTATTTTAGGATTTTAGCCACCAAGTGAGTTGAGAGAGGAGTGAACTCCACCTGTGAAGCAAAACTTATAATCAACAAATTGTTACATGATTTTAATTGCATACAATTAATTTGAATAATCATCTTCAAACATAATTGTAATTTTGTTAACATGAATACAATCCGAGCCAAGTTGACCATTCAGTTTTATCCAAGCTTTGGAAAAAAAGAACACTGTTAGTTGTATTTAATGCAGGGTGCATGGTAATTTAACGGTTTAGTACAACAATAAAACTTCCTGTATTATGAATTTATGATACCGGCTTTTTTTTTCTTCTAAAATATGTATTTGTTAGTTTATAAATTCAATAAGAAATAATTACAAACCCATACTTAATAATATAACACAATATAAACTTTAAAGTTTAAATGCTAACTTTAAAAGATACATTAACCCCTGAATTTGCTCTGAAGTCGTCAGATTTGTAATTTCGTGCCAGAATATATAGCTTACCAAGACTCCTAGATAGCTAGTCTATTAAAGATTTAGTTCCAGCCAAAAACCCAATTCAGACCAGTCTTTACGCCAAAAAAATATGGTTTTATACTGAAATTTGCTAAATGAAAATCTGGTACATTTTGGCATGAAAAGTTATGAGCATGTCTGAGAGTTCACCTTGTCCTAAGTAAGTATCTATCTAACTGTTTATCCCTTTCATGTTACTGCATATTTTATATTTATTAGTTATTACTACTAGCTAACTAGCAGTATGCAGAAGCCGGGGGCGGAGCCACTAAGGTCCAGGGTGGATCAACTTGGAAAAAAAAATTTAAAATTGATCATGTAATTAGAAAATAATTCTGCAAAATAGACTTATAATTTGAATATTTTTAAAATATTCATGATTTTGAACCACCCTGAAAAAAAATCGAAATGTTGAACCACCCTGAAAATTTTTCTGGATCCGCACCTACAGAGGCGGATTCATTTAGAGGCAAGTTCGGGCAAGTGTCCAGGCTTAATTTTCAAAAAACGCAAAATTTAATATTTTTTTAGTGAAAAATGAACTTTTAATGATATTTTAATAAATTTTAGTAGATTTGTGCCCGAGGTTGATCTCAACCTCGGTGTCCAGACCTAATTGTGTCCAGACTTATTGAGCTCCGAATCCACCCTTGACAGTATGGGTTGTAATTATCATCATTTTATTTTTCCAGCATTATCATTATTGGTATTATTAATTAATTACTATTGTTGTTGAAGCAACTTAACATCAAATATGAGAAAAGTTCGTGCAATCTAAGATCAACAGTTTTTTTTTGGATAATTATGAAAATGATAATGATAAAAGTAGTCAAGGAGTTGGAGTTTTTCGATTGAATGACGAGAACGGTAGAAAACTACCGCCCGACACTTGATTTCATTGCCGAACGGTAGATTTCTACCGTTCGGTGATTGTTTTTCTGTTTTGAACATTTAATCAAGATTTTGATTATGTATAAAAAATTAATTACAATTTTGATCATATATATAAAAAAATTATGATTATATAATTATAATTTTGTCTTTTTGTTTTCAGTACGCACTAGCTGAAGTATATATTTATTTCTATTTTCGTATTATCAATCTAAGTGAGTCTATATAAAGAACTTTTGGTCAAAATCATAACTAAATGTTCAGAACTTTTGCTACTTATGATCACAATTGTAATTAATTTGCTATACATGGTAAGAGTTGTAAATAATTTTCAGAAACAAAAGAAAAATGCTCTTGTACGTTAAAAAAACTCACGTTCTTGAATTAAAAAACTGCCGAACGATAGAAAATCTACCTTTCGACAATGATATGAAGTGCAATACAGTTATTTTTCTACTGTTCTGATCATTCAATCGAAAAACTCAAACTCCTTAATTATTTTTTTCAGCATTCTTTTCATAATTACCAAAAAGAAAAAAAAATTGTAAGATCAAATAGGTACATTGGAAGGGGAAAAACCTAACAAAGAGCTACCCAAAAAAGAGAGAAGAAAACAGAAAAAGAAAAGAGGTAGCACACCGCACACGTGAAAAGAAAGCGACAGAGAAGGGGCACATAGTAGCAGAAAGTCCGTGAGAGCAACGACGCACGGTATTTGGTGCACGTGCAGAGGTGATGCACTTCCATTCTGTCTATACATTCTCTGTCATTTTCCTTCTCTAAATTTCAATTCATATCACTATCTATGAAATATTCTATGTATGTTACTATCTATAAAATATTCTATGTATATTCTAATAAATTATAATCTTTCCTCCGCTCCCTTGGTTCCGGGGTACTTGCCTCGCTCTTCTCTATGCTAGATTCAACTAATCAGACAAATTGGTATGGGGATTTTTTTGGATCCGAATCTGCTGCTTGTATTTGAGGCAAGCATCTGCTTGTTTTGATTCGACCGTTACGAATCGATTCAATCGTCACGGACGGCTGTGATTTGATTCAGAAGCAGATGTTTTGATCATTAAATAAATTTTAAACGATCCAGATCGAAACAAACAAGAAACAATGAGGGATTTGACAAGCAGCGGATTTGGTTCCGATTTTTTTAGTTTACTATGCTATAGAACTAAAACCCACTGCTATTACAAATTATATATTAATATATTATGGGAGCATGGCTAAAATAATATGCATAGTACACCACATAACGTACTATGCGTCCATTTGTATTTAATTTGGTCATTAAATTGATATTTAAGTTGCTCAATAAATTCTTCATATCAAAATCTTGTAGAAAATAAAATTTCATGATTTTTAGAGCTTTCTTGCTATTTTTTAAAAACAGCCTAGAAATGACACTTTTGTAGTATTAAATCTGGACTGTTTTTAAAAATATTTAAAAAAATAGCTAGAAAGCTCTAAAAATCACGAAATTTGATTTCCTATAATATTTTCATATGAAGAATTTATTAAGCAACTTAAATCTCAATTTAATGACCTATATCTATATGCATAGTACAAAATGAGGTGTACTATGCATATTATTTTAGCCATGCTCATATTATGGAGTATTATATTATTAGTTAATTCCCTTGTTGAAGGGGTTCTCACGCTATCCTCCGCCTGGTCAAACACGCTGCACGCTTATTCTTAGTATTTTATTATATTTTTTGTTTATCTTTATCGGGTGAAGGAATAATAATTTAGTGTTTTTTTTTAACTTATGCAATAGTGTACTTACTACGTTGTAGAAGTTATATTCAACTTTTATGCTATATTCAATATTTTTATATTACATACTTTTGAAAAATCATTTAATTTAAATAATTTAAATTATAACATAGACGAGACATGTTTCAAATTTTTAATAATTTTAATTTTTTGACAAAGTACCGAAATGTTTTAAATTTGACTCAAATTCGGCACATTAACTGTGTAATTAATTGATTATACATCTGTATTAATATTACTTTAAAATTGTTATACATGCTTAATTGTTTAATTTTTAAATACATGTCTTGTAAAGGCACGGAACATGTGTCACTTTTAATACAGAAATGAATCTTTTCTTTTCATATAATATATTAATTGCTAACGTGATAATTTTATTGCTAATTGGATGGAAATATGACTTTTGCTACCTGCTACTCAAACTGCCTTGTAATTCTATTCTATTCTATATATTCAGATTCAGTCTAGGTCGCCACTGTTCATTTTCACAGTGTTATGAACTGTGTTTTCACTGTTCACGCTACAATAAAATAACTGTTGATAATATATTTTTTAAAATTGTCTTCTGTTCACGCTACAGTAAAATCATTGTAGATAATATTTTTTCTCCTGTTGATTTTAAAAAAAAGATTTATTATAATTTTATTATTGCAATACGAAAATTTAAAATTTAATTTTTTCATGCGAAGCGTGAGTTGAACGCTAGTTAATGAGTCGCTTCATAAATAATCACACTTTATACTTAATTTATACAATTAATGTAACATAAAAAACTAGTCATTGAGAGCATAAAAGTAAAACCTTCCTTATTTTTCGCCACGTAAACTAACTGTGTAGTGTACCGAGTTTTGTTAGCATGCAGCAAATGCATAAACACACTTACACAACGGTTTTGGCTTATACATTAGTAAAATTGATTTGTATTTTGAATTGCCAGTAAATCCAAATTAGACCAGGCATATGCGGATGACCAGAAAATGTACGGAAATTTGTGGGGCCCACCTTTAATAAAATAATTAAGGCTTATATATATATATATATATATATATATATATATATATATATATATATATGAAGGATCCGTAGCCGCCAACCATTTCGTAGCCGCTCACAACCGTTCCATCATACCAAATGTAAATCGTCGATCCGGACCGTTGAAAACATTCTTCATACTAATGTAGACTTGGAGACCAAACTTTATATTTTTTGAAATTTTTTTACTATTTTATCGGAAGGGTTGAAAATTGGATGTTTGTAAATCGTTAGATAAATAAATTTTCAATCCATCCGATAAAATAGTAAAAAAATTCAAAAAAATGTAAAATTTGGTTTCCAAGTCTATATTAATATGGAGAATGTTTTCAACGGTCCGGATCGATCATTTACATTTGCTACCATGGAGCGGTTGCGAGCGGTTGAAAGTTTGGCGGCTACGGATCCCTCCTCATATATATATATATATATATTCATATCAGAGCTTTGGTACATGCATGGAGTGCAAACGAGTCGAACACGAACGAATTGAGTCAAGTTCAAAATCGGTTCGTTACTTAACAAATAAGCTGATAACGAATGAGTTCATAACGAGTTTTTGACAAGTCGAATACAAACGAGCCACGAGCTACGAATATTTTTGGCACTCCTAGACTACATATTAATTAATATTGTGCAACTTGTACTCAACTATTGAAGTTAGATATTAATATCTATTAATGAACTCTATATAACATGTATTCTTCGTTAAGAGTCGAGTTGGACAGAGTTCAAAATCGGCTCTTTAACTTAACGAGTTGACCAGTTCGTATCGTTAACGACTCAAGCTGACAACGAACGAGTTCATAACGAATTTTTGACGAGTCGAACACGGACGAACTACGAGCTACGAATATTTCTTGCACCACTAGTTTGCTCTGATAAGCATGGGATTGACTAACTTCGGCTAAATTTAATAAAACGGATTAATCTAAAATGATGCAGAAATTTGAGAGAAGGTTGACTATTTACTAATTTAATATTATATACTAATTAATTAATAACTTCTATAATTTATTTGTATAAGGATCAAAGTGAAAAAAGAAAAACTATGGAAGCTACAAATTATATATGTTAGAAGAATATAAAAATCCAATTAAAGTTAATTAAATTGGAAAAGTGAAATGGATTGACCCACATTACATTAAAATCCAATGACCAATTTGGTTTTTTTTTCTTTCATATTATATTCAGATAAATTGAGAATTGAAAACACCTGTATGGTACCAAGAGAGAGAAAATTTTCGATTTTATTGTGTCGACTCAGGATCCGACCAAAACCAAACAACTTCAACGAACTGAAACCAAAATATGAATAATTTAAAACTTGTAATAAAATAAAGGAAGGCGATATTAGTATCGAAAATAATGCTTTGCTCACCGAAGTCAATTTTTTTGGAACTAATTCACCAATGATTACGAATCTCTATATATGAGGATAATAACTTTTCAATATACATTACGAAAAAACAGTATTCACATCAGGTCTTTTGAGTCTTATATACTGATTATTTTTCGTTGTAAATACCTGAATTACAAAAGATAAGTTAAAACTCATTACAGAGGATATGAGGCAAACTACGCTTTTCTTCAGTCAATGTACACCATTTTCTATTATCTAATATCCGACGTGAAAGATTTAATATTTTTTTCTTGTCAACGTCTTTATGACTGGATATGACTTGAAAAGCCTATATACCCGATGTAATATATACTTTAAATTACATCATTTCTTTTGTAATATTTGTTGTAGAATAACAACATTTTTAGAAAGTTTTTGCTGCTTACATGGCTAGCCCTTTTAGATAATTCGCCAAAATTAACACTAATATATATATATATATATATATATATATATATAGAGTTAGATTATGGTAGGTCGCGTTCTACGAACTCATTTCTGCTTCGAGTGTATGGACCGTCCGATCAGCGCCAAACTTCACGCTGAGCGATCAGTGAAAAAATCGTCCAGTCCACATTTCTTTTTTTTAATCTTTCTCTCTCTTCTTGCTGAGTGATTAGGTTTCAATTTTTCTAGGGTTTTCGATGGTTCAACGGAGAAAAGGCGATCGCCATCGAATGCGCAATGTTTGGAAGGCAATCTCTGAAGGCTTTCTCTCCCTCATCCTATAACCCATTTCTAGGGTTTGCCTCAGTAGGCTATTTGAAGTCCAAGGATCGGATCCGCTGCTCCGTTGAGTTCGAAAGCTTTTGTATTTGCTAAGTTCGATCTTCCTGTAACCCATTTAAAGGTTAGAGCCCTACTCCTCTCTTTTCCTAACTATTAGACCAATTTGTTGTTTCTGACAAAATTTGTTGTTCGTAAGCAGTATTGATTTTTTTTTACTAAATTGGCTGCTAGAGAGTGAGATTAGTATTTTCTACTGTACACTAAGTTTGCTTCTTCCAATTGAATATATTTGAAGTTCTTAATTGACATGTGGTTGCATCCATCTGTTTCTATTACTCGAGTCATAATAGGACAACACACTCATTGATTTTGTCTTCTTAGGAGCACAAAGTAATTAATAGATCACCGTTTATTATTAATTTTAACTTATGTGGCAGTATGATTAACATGTGTTTTAGTGAGCAATGTAACTTCCAATGTATGCTGACAAGGAAACACATATTATTATCTCTGTTTTGTACAAGTAAAAAAGTGTGGTGATCTGATTGTCAGAAAACTAGATAAGTGAAATCAATTTTTGTCAGAAGACCATATCAGCCTTGTTAAGAGTTACATCTATATCTCTTTTCAATTGGTAAATGCTAATTCTTTTTTTTCCAACAGAGGGTGAGTGGTGTAGATGTTGAGTACTTGTGTCCTCGATGCCAACAACTTTGTGTAATAAAGGTCACCACCACTCCAGCAAACAAGTACCGAGAATTCAATGCTTGTTATTGCAATCGCAACACAAATATTTTTCGAGCTTGGTGCGATGAAGCTAGCTTCCAAGAAATCTACCTCAAACCACAACTATGATGTATTGACGAAAGGATTGAAGCTATGCAGAAGAATATTATGATATTTTTAGTTGTTTTTTATGGTGTTTTTCTTGTTTGCATGGTTTATTAAAAATTAGAAATGTTAGTTGTTATCTTTAGCTGTTTTGGAATTTGATTTCTGAAACTTTATTTTGTGAAATCTTGTCATGTACCCTTATGGTTTATTATAGACTTGTTCTTTTCATTATGGTAGCACATATAACACATATATTATTGTGAAACCAAGTGTTGTAATTATTCTCTGAATCAAGGACTTTAGCTGTTTGTGAAACATATAACACATATCGACAAGATTAAATGTAACTGATTGAATTATTTTTTGAGACCAAAATCTATGCAAACACCAAAAAGCCAAAGACTTGGTTGCAGCTAATATGAGTGGCACCCACGATTCTTGTAGACTTGGTTTCCATCTCTCTTTCAAAAATACTGACCATGTTGTCAAAGTCGTCCTCAGAGCAATAACTACTCTACCAAAGGTGTCAAAATTATCTCCCCTGGATTGAGCAAAAACTTCAATGAAAGATTGGTCAAGTTTAGATTATCTCTACCATCATGAATTTCATTATGTATTTAACGGTTTCAACAAATGCTTAATCAACTAACCACTCTAACAACATAGAACAAAGTAGTATTACAGTAAATGCTTCATATGTCTTCAAATAATGATCATAGTCCTCTAGTAATTTATCTCAAAGAAGAAAATAATAGTAAAAGAAAACACAAAGAATGTGGAATCGATATGCTGCTAATGCAAAGAAAAACCTCAAATCATATAGAAAGCAGAAACATTTAAACCTTCTGAATATATACTGTATCCTTTAATACTGTAGCCATTAGAAAGCATATTCTTTTAAACAAAATGCATACTATACCATTTTGCCCTCTGACGAATTGATTAAAACAAAATATACTTTTTTATTATAACAAATATACAGTAGTATTATACCATTTACTCTCATGAATCCTCTAAAAAGTACACTAACTTCATCCTCTTCCATCATCTTGTCCTTGGCCTTCCCTTGGACACTCTGCCATGGAAATAAAGAGATTAAACTGATGTGTACCAGATCTAGAAATTGATGTGTATGAGGTTGCTCTTCCATACAAAAATGAAGCCGATCTACAAAAAATACAAAAAAATATATACTAACATGCGGGCATGTTCTTGCGTTGTGGTCTTCTTTTGCATTGCAAATGCTATAAGTTCGTGACTTTTTTGCCATCTTTTCATGTGTCGATTTGAACAGTACAGGTTTCTTCTTTATCCCCTTGCATTGTGATTGAGGTGGATCAATATACACATGAATTGGGTTAGTTTCAGCAGCAATCTCCTTCTTTGTGTCAAGATTTTCTGTGACCTTCTTGGGAACCACAAGCTATACTTTTTGAATGCCATTGGAAATTATCTCCTTTAGAAGCTTGAAAGCCTCTTGTACCAAATTGAAGCATCTCATCATCATCTTCATTTATGTGCTCTTGTACATTTTGAATGTTCCTCTAAATTTTGAGTGCTCAAATCCTCTACATTGATATTGTATGGGTCAGTAGCAACTTGTTGTCCAAATCCAATAAACGTAAATTATTAGTTTTGCTAATTACTATATGGGTCTGTATTGATACTGTATGGGTCTGCATTGGTACATATTCTAATTACAAGTTCATATTTCAAAAGAAATGATGAAAGCAGACTCAACCTTAGATGTGCTCTTAACTAGGCTTCTTCTTCTTCCTAACCAATTGAATTTGCTACCTAACAAGCCAACATTTAATTAAAGTCTTCACTTGTTCCTAACACAATGATTGAGACAATATACTTAAATGCCACATTATGTATCAGTAAGCCAAACCTGATTTAGAAAATGTGAACTACGCAAGTTTTATGATCATCACAGGACAATATTTCAACTATACTATTATCAAATATACACATCAAATGAATTGGTTTATCAAATTTGGATGCAACTAATATGGATCCAGTGACAATTCATTTCACAATTCTATTTTACAATTCTACTTCACAGATATAAATTTTCAAAGTATCAATTCCATTTCACAATTCTTAAGTATCCAACTTATTGAACAAGTGGGGTCGTCATAATTTTATTTCACTTATATTTGGATCTTCTTGGCAGATATTTCATACATGTGTAATAGATCCAGTGCGCTTGAGAATATCTCCTTGTGTAATCAACGCACATCCTCCCATCCAATATTTTAAACAGGGAAAATAAGCTATGGATTGAACTCTAGGGACCTTCGGTAGGTGAACCAAATCCATTGATACTGTATGTCGTACCTTTTGATTAGGGTTGGAGAGTCGCTAGAGAGGAGCCATGGAGATGCTATCGCTGGAGATTCCACCAAAGATTTTATCGCTAAAGACAGATTGAGGAAGGAGACGAAGAGGAATGAATATGATCGGGAGCGAAATAGAAAGGAGACGAAACATGAACACAAAAATACTGGAGAATGAAATGGAGAGGAAATGCGGACTCATTTCATTGCTGATGAGGGGTGATGATCAAGACGTGATCGGACGACTGTTTCACTCGACGCAGCAATGAGTTCGTAGAACGCGACCTACCATAATCCAACTCTCTCTCTCTCTCTCTCTATATATATATATATATATATATATATATATATATATATATATATAGAATGAGGCTATGTTGTTCCGCAAAGCACGTGCTTTGTAATTGTGGACCATTGGAGTGATGTCTATTCTTGTAATATACAATTATCATTTTCAATTCCTCCCATGCATCGTTAATTCGGTAAGAAATTCCTACATAAACACAAAAATACAAACTTACAAAAATAACAAACAATTAGTTCTATAATTCATAGTAAATGCCAAAGGAAAGTTGATTAAATAATCTCTCCTTTTGGACTTGTAGAAGTTTCTTCATTTCAGTTTGCAAGCCAAAAAAAAATCCTCATTATGCATCAATTTGCTTAGAAGAGTACTTCAATTTCCAATTCCTCCCGTGTCTCATTAATTAACCACATATAATATCAAACAAACTGATAAAAAAGTCATAATAGATCATAAACTTCTTTTGCAAGTAAAGAGAGATAATATCTTTTGCACGTACCACATTTCTCCAATGGCAGCATCTCTCCAATGTAATGACATTGGCGTAAAAAAAACAAGACTTGTGGTATTTCTTATTGGAGGAGCAACCACTCTCTTTCTAAACATAAGATAGAGAGTGGTTCGTTTGATTTCATTTCTAGTTCCTCCAATGCCTCGTTAATTCGCTACAAATCGAGTGATCGACGAGTTGTTTTTCCATATTTTTCTTTTCTTCTTGTATGTTGGCTAGCTATTTCGACATCTTTTTTTTGAAAGAACCCCTACAGAAGCACATAAATAAAAACTTAGACAAATAACACAATTAGTACAATAATTCACATTAAATGCCAAAGAAAAAGTAGATTAAATAGCATCTTCTTTTAGGCTTGAAGGAAAGAAATATGATTTTGACACCATTATTTCTTCAAGGTGAAAGAAGTTTATAAAAAAAGTAATAAATAAAGCTAAGGAATACTAAATCATCATTCTTGATCTTCTTTAAATCTTCCATATTAACACCTCCATCAATACAAAGAGAGCTCGATCAATCACAACACAAGCACAAAAGAGGACATTCTCAACTTGTAGATTTAAGTATTGGTGGATTAGAAACCATACCTTAACCATCAAAGCATACCAAAACTTTGAAGAGATTGTAAGTCATGACCGTACCATTTCTAATTCCTCTCATTTCTCGTTAATTCCCTTCATTACTCTCATCACTCTCATGTCTATTTTCCACTTCATGCTATGATAAAACTCTATCATTAAAAAATTATGAAAGATAAGTTCATCAATTGTTTATAAGTGTCATTTAAATATTGTTAAACTACCTAAATTTAAATAAATTAGCATCCCTATTTCTTCCATTAATAATCCCAAATAAAAACCAAGCAAAAAATGAGAATCAACAATAATCGATAGTGTTGGAAAGAGAGAATCATGATCCGAGCAAAGAAAACAATCTATCCTTGAAAAGAGACTGGAAAAAGAGCAAGCTCCGACGTGACGGACTTGAAACATGCGAGACTCGGACATACTTCATTTGAGAAGTTCAAATGAAATTAACTACGCATGATTTCAGAACCGGTTTGGATTGTAGTGAATAAAATAACTAGTACATTTATATGTGTTCATTATTCCAGAAGTGGAACAAATTGATCATATCAACAACAGCTAAAAGTGGAAATTAATAAAAATTTGTCATAATAATAGGCAAGTAAAAATAACGATACCTCTTGTCATAATTCTTACTACTAATAAAAAGATATTGGAGTTTTTGACTTCAAATCTCTATTCACCTCTCAGATCAATATAGAGCATGAGATTTTCATTTCTTTTAATCACAATCGCTCAATTTTAGATTTTCAATTTCCTTAGACTTTCAATTTTCTTATCATAATAAGAGTATGTAATATCTTTTCATGAAGACAAGATATTCTATAGCATTTATTATTGACATATATTTTGCTATTTATGATATTGCTATTTAAGATTTTTGTGTAATTTTTGAAAGGAGGGGTCAAATATTTATAACCATGCAGGAATATAGCAACAAATCAAAATATATTTTCAAAAATAGACATTTGAAAGAAACTTGACCACATTTTAATTTTTTTTAAATCCCACTTTAAAGTTTATGAATCGAAAATATAAAAAAATGTACATCAACATAATTGATTCATTAGATATTAAATCTTGCATATACTTTATTATAAAAGACAAGAAAAATATTATAATATTATTTATTCTACTGCATCGCGTTGGCATCTTACTAGTTCGTCATAATAAACTAGCACATTTTAAAATAGGAACAATATCCTGCATGAATATTTTAGCCATGCGACATAATAAAATTACTAGTACACTTTAAATTAGGAACACATTTTAACCATGCTTCATAACGAGTGCACATTAAAATAACTAGGAACACATTTTAGTCATGCGTCATATTAAAATAACTAGTACACATTAAAATAGAAATACATTTTAGCCATGCGTCGTATTAAAATAACTAGTACACTTTAAAATAGTAACACATTTTAGCCATGCGTCGTATTAAAATAACTAGTACACTTTAAAATAGAAACACATTTTAGTCATGCGTCGTATTAAAATAACTAGTACACTTTAAAATAGAAACAACATCCTGCACATTTTAGCCATGTGATATATAGAAATGCTTATTATAATATAAAAGTGCTTTATATAAAAATTGATAGATATATAAATTGCTCGTCAATAGACAATCTCATCTAACATTTTCATCCGCTTAGAATATAACATTATTCTTTATTTTCTTCTATTCTTTATTTCTTCACTTTTCGTGGAATCATGGCCATCTATAGTATGGTAAGTACTTTAATTATGGCATGATAGGACTTTCTTTCTTAATTTTTATCAAGTTAATTATTAATTTAACCACATGATAACACTTATTTCTGAATACAAATATTTACCATCCTAATATTTTTGTTTATTTATACCACATGATAACCGCATGGTGCATGCCGCATGACGCATGGTGCATGCCACATGACGCCTGACGCATTGTGCATGACGCCTGACGCATGGTGCATGACGCCTGACGCATGACGCCTGACGCATGGTGCATGACGCATGACGCAAGGTGCATGACGCATGGTGCATGGTGCATGGCACATGCTGCATGATGCATGGTGCATGGCCCATGACGCATTATATTTTTTAATCAATTAATTAAAAATATAGAAAATAGATGTCGTTGAATGTAAACCAAATATATTATATTTGAATTGAATATAGAAAATAAAAAACATATAATTCTCTAACAAAACATTAACCTCATACACTGCTAAAAAAACAACCTAAAATTCTACTTAAGTAATTAGTTGTCAAATATGCTGACGTCACACTTGGTAGAACCTCATGACATGTTGAGTCTGCACATAATGTTGTATTTTATTATAACTTATTTTTTGCTTTCCACTATTGTTTAAATGAATATATAATGATTTCCAGATAAATGCTGCTTTGTTCAGAGAACAATTGGTCTACAAACTAATTTTTTCCGAGGAGAATTCACTAATTGTCTCTGCATCTTGGAGTAAGTATAATTTGGTTGCTTTATTATATACATGTTGTACCATTTTTTATTTAAAAAAGTGCTTCATATGAATTTGAATTAAATTATCGTTCTCATACTTCTTTTGTACATGAATTTAGGGGAAAAACATAAAGACGAATCAATGTAATTTTGAGACACCATAAAAGTCCTGATGTCGACCGACTATCAATTGAGCATTGTTAACTGTCTATCATTTGTGAGTCAGCAAATATATACATGTTCTAAAATAAACTGAATACCAGACATACTAGACTAGTAAATTGGAATCCCATTTATACATAGCAAAAGTTACCTTATTTATCATTTAAATAAAAAGGATTGTTAAAAAAAACTTAAGATATCTGCAAAACAAACAGGAAAAAGACCAAAATTGCATCTAATGTGCTTATCAAAACATACCTCCTATTTTATATTTGTAGCATGTGGTATGGTTTCTTTCCGACTAACGTGATCTCGATGAATCGTCGACTAATATTACACTTTTTAGTGTAGCAGAAGGTTGCATTTTAATTTAGATCGAAATAAAAATCGACGCTAGAAAGTGATTCAAGAGGTTTATTAAATCAGAATCATTGATCATTTATTCAACGGTGCAGATTAAAACGTCTGCTGCCAAAAAATGTAGCAGAGGATTTGTTTTCCACGAACCGTCTCTTCCTTCAAATCCAAAACCCTTAAAATTTGGGCCTTACAAACTCGCCATTCCAAAAATACTAGGGATGTAAATGGATCGAGTTGGTCAGATTTTGTGATGATTCTCAATCCGTTAGTTACTATTCAGAGAGTAGAGTTTCCAATCCGTAACTAACCAACCAAAAATAAAAACCATGATATATTTTGATGGTCGAATTTTGCGGGTTGAGCGGGTTTCGCAAACCAGATTTTTTATTCAAAATCTAAATAACAATAACTAACAGAGAGTCGAAGAGATATTTCAAGTGAATCCATAAAGCAACGCATAATGCCATAAATCCATAAAGCAATGCATAACTAACAATGAAATTTTAAATTCATAAAGCAACGTATAATGATAAATCCTTTTTTTTTTAATATAATGCCATAAATCCTTCCTGGAACCTCAAATTCATAAATATCTCAAACAAATTTTAACATCATCAAAACAATAACTTGCAGCTAACAAAATCAGATATAGACCTTCTGGCCTTGTGAAGTGATCCCAGGATTTCAGATTTCACCTTGGGAGACTTGCGTTTCATCTTTGCAGGCTTGGGCTTGCAAATTTTTTTTGGGTGGGGCTGAAGTGGTGCCTTGGCAGCATCAGATTGCTAATGTTCCTCTTGCACTTTGTCCTGAGTCGAATTATGTTCAACTGGAGCATCCATCTATCATTACAAAAATACCAACTAGTAATTAGTTTTTTTTTAACACAATTTGCATATTGATATTAATATAGACAAGTGTTATACAATTGGTACAATTATAGTTTGATGTTATACAAACTATATGATGTAAATTGTAAAAATACTAAATTTCTTCTAAACACTGGTACAATTAGGCCATTACTATATGCTACTATTAGAACATTGGTATACTGGTACAACTACAACACTGGTACAATTAGGTCATTACCATCTGCTACAATTAAAACACTGGTATATTGGTAAAATTAGAACACTGGTACAATTAGGTCATTAATAATTACAATCTGGTATAATTATAACATTGGTACACTGGTACAATTAGGTCAAAACACTGGAACAATTAGGTCAAAATACTGGTACAGTTAGAACACTGATACAAAGTCAAATTTACAAAGCAATGTAAGACTGTAAGGTCTGTAATAAATCAGAGCATGTCTTGTAAAATTCTTCTAACAGAAAATGAAATTACCTTAAAAGATTTGTGAAAGCAAAAATCAGTTGCACCTCAGCAAAACCTGTCACGTGAATTTATCGTGACAAAATCTGGAAGTAAAGGAATAAACTATTTAGATTAGCAAAAACCAGCTGCTATAAAATTGGTACAATTATAGTTTGATTATATCCAGTTGAGCCATTTCTATTTAAACAATATTTGAAAGTAAAAACATTAAAAAAGTACTGAGAAAATTGAGAAGAATCAATTTTCAATTTTTACTCTTGCCTTTAGAATGACAAAATTGAAAGGCAAAGTATTGCTTTCACTGAATAACCATAAAATAACATAAGAACAATTGAACTAAAAGTCAATTGAAAATTTGCTTGGGTCATTCACGTTTTCTGAATTAAAAGTCAAAACTAATGGGCAAAAGGCAATACATAAATTTTTTTGTTTAATTGAAGAAGTTCAATTCTTGAAACAGCACTTGGACCGAAGTGATAATTTGGGCACTTCTGTTTCCACATTTTGATAAATATTGATAATTAGAGCAATCGACTTACACAAGTACATAACCTAGGTTTTGTCGTTTGAGAAGAAATCTGACTGTCTGAGGCTCTGAGCGACTCTTTCTCTTTGAGAAGAATATGTAGAAGGAAGCTGTTGCCTGCTCGTTGTGCTCGTATTTTTAGAAGAAAAGAGAATTTTGGAAATATTGTATGATTTTCATTGATTTCCTTCTGATTTTTCCTCTGAGGATGCATCTTTCACAAATTAAATCCATAGAAACAAAAGAAAACAGAAAAGAATATGAAATAAGAGAAAACATATTACAGTAACAATTGACGATAGTAAGGACTTCTTGGTGGTGTGGCAGGGAGCCGAGAGCATGGATTGATGTGTGGTTTACCATTCGGGACAACCAATTACATACGGATTGTTGTCATATCCTGAATCGATGATGGTTCAAGGTTAACCAAAAACATGGAGAATCATACCAAACACCCATAAAATGCACGTATTCATAAATACAATAGATTATGGGATAGATGAAAACAGTGCCATTGAAAATCAAAACTACCCACCCACTCACCGAGAATAAATACAATAGTGTGACATTGAAAACTTCTCTAAGGCGTAAGAGAAATTAGTGGCAAGATTGTGTTTGTTATTTTCAATGAAATTAGTGGAAAGATTGAAAATCGAATAGTGTGCCATTGAAAATCAAAACTTCACCCTACCCACGCACCGAGAAATTTTGATGTGTTATCGCCTAGAGATGTAAAAGCAAATTGGAGCGGATAGAAGAGGAAATGAGAGGAGAGGAGAGGTAGGGTCGGGAGCGGAGAGGAGAGGACTGCGGAGCGGAGTCAGAGAGAGGATTGGGTTTTCTCCAGGGGTGGGCGCTGCTTAAATTCACGCAAGGAGGTTGGAGGGTTTTTGAGGATAAAGAGAAATGAGACAGACGAAGCGAGGCTGAGACGAAAACAGGACGGTTCGTGTAAAATGACCTTTCAGCCCTTCCGACCTTCTCTTCTGTTAAAAATAACGGAGAAACATTTAGAGCAGCGAAACGCCCAAATTCATCCCAGCCGTCAAATCTTGTATAAATTAACGGTTTAAATTGATTCCTATCCATAGCAGAATTTGCCATAAATATTTATTTAATTGATTCTTAATTTTCTCTCTATGATTTTCATTAAAAGAGTTGAAATAATGAATTCTGGGTTGTAGTATGTTTCAGACAGTGGTTTGTCATGCAATATTGCAATAAGATATTTTGGTTTTATTGTTTGTTTGAGAATTTAATATAATTGATTTCATTTTAGTCTTTCGACTGCCTTGAAATGTCTTCCGAAATACTTTTTAAAACATTCTTTAGGTATAGTAATAGTACCAACAAAAGTACATATAGTAGTTTCCAACTGATAGTTGTTGTACCAAGCAAATTAATTACTGTTGTATATTATTTTTTATAGGTATAGTAATAGTACCAACAAAAGTACCAACTAAAAATATGTGACATAGCCACATAGGTGTCAATTTAGAATTCTGCAAATATGCGAAGAGAGAGACTCGAAAGTTGTCGGTAGAATTCGATTCAAGACTTGAAAATTGTCGATGCAGTCTGATCCGAAACACTATTCGATCTCGAAAAAGACCGACGTGACTCAATCCGATCTCACCCGATCCGATCCATGACTCGTATGTTATCGATACGTGACGACCCGAAACTCGACCCTACCCGATATGGAAAGTAATTATGGGGATATTTGAAGATTCATAACGAAGGATAAATTAATCCAAAGAAATTTGGCTTCAGTGAGCAAAGCATTATTTTCGGTGTTAATGGCGTCTCCATAAAATAAAAGGATAAGTAAACTACCGACTCTAACCAAGAGAGAGAATATGTGGTCACAGAAGAACCCATGTAAATTTGAGAGTGCGGCAAGCCTTCTTCTTCGCCTACATTTCTGTGCTGTGTCTCTTGCAATGGTATTAGCTAGGCTCAAAACAAGAAAAAAGAATTAAAAAAAGGAAGTAGTAATTTTTGTCACCTCCTCCTCCTTTCCCCTTATTTACTTTGTAAAAGTACTATACTATGCATATGTAAAAGACAAATGCAAGAAGAGGCCAAACTTTTCCTTTCCAATATTCCCTCGCACACTGAGCATATTTTATCTGAGCTTGATTGCTTGTTCAGTTCCCAATCTTGACCACCTACTACCATTTTGTGTTATATTGTTCTCATGTATCATTTATACTGTTGTGATCTGTGAAGTCTGATCATGACTAATATCATGATGCATATGCTTTATTTGTTCTAGTTTCTAAGAATACATATATATCGCAGACAACTAAATTAGTTTTGAAGTATTCACTGCTCATATATATGCATCAAATGTGGTGAGCTTAAAGATGTGTTACAAAAGTGAACTAGTATATATGCAAATTACTTTACTGTCAAACAAAAAGAAATAATATCGAGTGTTCTATAGATGATGAAGAATGACTGAATGAGGTAAGTTTTCAGTTGTGACTCAATTAATTGAAGTTGTAATACTTGGTAAAATACAGGATGTTGTAAAGAAAATTGTGTACATTTTTTTTTTAAAAACAAGTGGTTTCTTGCATGACATCAGCGTCATGTTTAACAAATGTCAAAAAATCTCACTACCAATAATTTTTTTTTGAAACAAGTGGAAAGCGTCTAACACTTCATTTTTATAATAAAAACAAAGTTACATCCAACACATAACAACCAAGAATAGTTTCTATTATCCTCACACTCTATAGACTATACTAATCTAATCTCCTTGATTAAATCTAAACACAAGAACAGTTTCTATTATCTTGGTTCCATAGAATATTCTTCTATCATTTTCCAACTCGTTCTTCTAACCCAATCTAAATAAATGACATATGGGTATCAACATACCCCGCAATTGTCAACAAGACATTTTGTACCTCGACCAACTGCCATCATCGATGCTTAGCCAGCCGTCACATCCGAACTAAAGCAGAACCCGTTCCAAGATCACTCGGTTATATCTCTGCCTCACAATCCCCAAATCACACTTCGTCAGAGCTCGGTCGCGCTACGCACACGACCACGAGTAAATCGATAGACACACGCATCCCTCCCAGCAAATACGATCAATCCCGAACACCCATGTCACCTCTCTCACAGCTCACGATCAATCCTGATCCTCTGCACAGCTCTGTAAACCAGTATTGCATCATTATTACTTTACCAGACCAGTATCCTTCTATCAGAATAGAATCTCTCTACCAGAACAGAATTGAGCCACATCTTCTACTACTGATCTAGTCTCATCATCTCCACAACTCAACAACATCGCCATAATTCACACTACCATAACAGAGTCGAGTATATCACTTACTAACTCAGCATCGTTGTAGCTCTTCCTTCTGATTTGGTCTCAGCTCTCAGCTTCAGCTTTCTAATCTCAATTATGATCTAAACCTCTGAATGTCGACTCTGGTCTCAAACTCTCGTAAGCACTCAACTCGACATCTGATCTCATCTTCTGATCTCAATGATCTCAACTCAACATCTATTCTCAGCATTACTATCTGATCGAGAACAAGCTCAACTACATCAATCAACTTAAGCATACAGACACAACGCAACTATCTGAACAGGATCAAGCTTAACTAAACTTGTTTGAACTATCTGATCTCAGCTTCTGATCGAGGCTCTATCGTGTCATCATGAAGCTCAACGAAACATGAACTCTCAGCATCCATCTCGTCAGAACTCGTCTGATCTCTTTCATTGACTTTTGTTTGATCATGATCTCATCAGCATCCGTCTTAGATCATACACAACACCAGTATCGATTCATCACATTAGAGCATAGCACAACCTTACTCTCTGATATTAGAATAGCGCAGCTCACAACACTGCATTTTTCACTCAATCGATTAGAGCATCAATCGTCGATCTCAACATCGATCACCTCGGTTCACGATCGCCTCAGTTCATGATCACCTCCGTTAATCGATCTCAATTATCATCTATCAATCATCAATATGGTATGTTTAATCCCCTCTGTCAGACTCATGATCTCCTCAGTTCACGATCTCAAACAGTCTATTGATCTATAAAAAAAAAATCTTAGTGCAGTTGACGATCTCAACCAATCTATCGCTCTCACACTCGATCTATCTCAATCTATCGATCTCAATCAATTTGTGCTGAGAACTCCATCAATCTATGGATCTCAGTCAGTGTATCGAACTCACACTCGATCTGTCAATCAATCTGTCGATCTCACCCCGGAACCTAGAGGAGGAAGGGAAGAGAATGAGAGAACAAGGGGGGGAAGGGAGGAGGTGGAGGCGGGGGGAGGCCGGAGGCCATGTGAAGCCAGGGTGCAGCTGAACCGTTGGAATTTTTTTTTTCAAAAATGACCATATATTTTGAATTTTTTTACAAATGACCATATAAGATAAATGTTTTTTTAAGAATAACCATTATTTCGAATTCCTAGAAAAAAAACCGTAAATCTTGAACCCTCCTGACGAGAATCCTGAATCCGCTCCTGCCGGAGGCGACCTCTTCTGCCTAGGTTTTCTCAGTATCGCCTCTCTGTTCGCCTCGGGAGAGAGAGATATGTTAGCTCCTTATCTTGTGCAAATTTTTAAGGACAGAGAAACTTGAATATTACCAATAAAATTTAGTTCAATTATTTTTTTGCCTGGTACCTTGCTAAGAACAGATGTATTTGTAGTTTATTACATAAGTGATCCTGTGACTTTACATTTCTTTTATAATCTGACACTAAATCGGTATAGTAAAAGGGATCAATTTGTTTTCAGGAGTATTCTTTTTTAACTGTGTTTCTGAAAGAGGACAATAAAGCTGCTCATGTATTATTCCAGATGTGATTAAAAATAAGCCTAAATATATCTCCTGCCTCAAAACCTCACGTAGACTGAAAAATGTATATATTTTTTAATTAAAGAAGTACAAACTTACAATGAAAAATAAACATGAAATAGTATCATAGGTCTTGCAGAATTGGGTACTGGTAAGTTATAACCATATTACAAGAGGTTCTTTTGGTTCCTTGAAAGATAATCATCCTTGATACAACACTAGATAATTGTTGAATTTCCAAGTTGCAAGGCTGTCTTCTTCAGTCCTAATTAATCAAGAACAGAACACGATGCATTCCCGCATGTCAATGCGTATATGCAACAAGTTATAGCTACCTCCAATTCAATTCAAGAACATGGCAAATAAATGGTCGCTAGCTTGGTGCAAAAGCTTCAGAATGCATGGTGGTGTCATGAGCTTCATCAATGATTGCACTCTTATTTATAAGATCGTTAGACCTCATTTAAAGAAATAGTAATTGGTGACAATTAATTGTGTTTTATCTTGACAAGAAAGCAATGGTAAGTATAGAATTGCTAAATGCATAAAGATAGGGTGTTCTTCACTCAATTTATCGATTCAAGTGAAATCATTAAAAATGGATTATTAGATTAGTAGTCTATTACACCTCCACTATATGCATGAGTGAAATGTAATTTTCACTTTTAATATCTGAGGTGAGTGAGTAGGTGACCTAACCATATTGTAAGAACTACGCCATTTATCAGTTCATCACTGGCTGTATTGGTACCAGCAAGTTCATTAATGCTGGTTTACAGTATGTTGATACACCAAAATGCCACACACAAACGCACACATTTCAATCCATGCTAACAATTAAGGCATAGTTTTGACTTTTGAGCACATTAATTTCTGAAGACCCGTTCTCTGGTTCGTAAGAGCTAGCTTTACTTACGTACTGATTCGCATAATTACATTAAAGATAATCACAGTATGTTATTGGACAAAGGAGATCAAAATTAGAAAAAGCATTCGATACTCTTTTGGGCTGGGGTTTTGGGTTTAGGAAGAGACATGTTAATTTTGTGGCGGTTGGTATCTTTTGACAGTTTGTAAAACCAGTTTCATGTCACTATTTTATAGCCCAAACTTCATTTGAAATGTAATAAGTTCATGACATTTTCTAGGCAAAAGTTCACAGGCTCAGATAATGTGCAGCCTTCAGATTAAATTGTTTAGGAAAATACAACGGTCATTTGCAAAGTGACAAAGATTTCTCGTCGTTGATTAGGAAATTTTTGTGGACATTGGCAAATTTCTGGCAAGAAATGAAGAAAATAAGCTGAAAAAAAAAGAACCTAGAACTGTTGTACCTTCAATCTTTCCTTAGTTACAGAAAATTCAAATCAATACATGGTGGCTAATTAAGAACAATGTATTTGTGTGAAAGACACGAGTTCATAATCTGATTGGTGTAAATATGTTACGAAAGATTTTATATCACATTTGAATTAAATTTGAGTGGTAAAAATTATCTCACTTCCACTTTAAGAAAGTAGAAATGATATATAAATCAAATGGTATAAATCAAATGATATAAATCAAATGATAGAAATGATATATAAATCAGTATTCACTGGGAAGTTTATATCATTAGTTTCGTAGGAACTCATGCTTTGCAGCGGGTCCGTGATACTACATTTGAAGAGAAATATACCTAAAAATATCAAGGCAGAGAATACTGAATACATAATTGTTCTGTCTAAGAAATGGTATCAAGCCTAAAAAAATCAAAACCTAAAGTTTGCAAGTAAAGCTGGTGCTACTTGAAATACTTAGAATTTTCGTAATAAATGAATTTGAATGAGAAACCAGTAATATAAAATTCGAGATAGAATGCATTTACAATGTACATTTATTTAATTTAATGAGAAATTCATATAAGTGTAATTTATATATAATATATTCAAGTAAATGCATGAGATAGAAGCGTTTTCTTTGGCGAACATTTTTATTAGATTGACTTATTAGATTGTCAATTTTTTTTTGTAAAATAACGATGTATATTTAAAAATGTGCCTCATTTTATTCTACTGGAAAAAAAAATTATAGATCTTGTCCTCCTGACGAAAAATTTAGATCCGTCGACCCTATATGTAGATAAGTTACTTTTTAATTGTTTGGTCTTGACATTTTCATTTCATAATTCCGAATTCTATTTTTTGTACTTCAGAAATTATAGTTTTTAGCTTTGTATTAACAATATAAAGATATTAAGAAATGGGGAAAAAAGTGAAAATTGCAGAAGAAATGCATTTGGAAATGTAAACACGTATTAAACTAGAACAGTCTTTTGTACATGTAAGATGTACCTTGTTGCACTAAATAGTTTCTACAATTTGTCGATCATCAAAACTAAAACTTGAGTTCAACATTTTTCTTACTAGAATTTTTCTTTAGATATTAAATTATGCAAACTAAAAGAGTGTATGTAAAGAAGAAGCCTAAGAGCATCAATATATACAACTATGAAGTCAGAAAAATGTTAGGTATATTTAATTTGAAAGTTTAATTATTTTAAATTAATGAACTTGAGTAAAAACAATAAAAACTAACACATTTATGTCAAATAGTTACATAATGGTTTAAAACCAAGGTTTAAAATAGCGGTTCGCGCGGTTTAGCGGTGGAGGAGTGATTTAGCGTTTAGCGTTTTATCGGTGATAAAACGGTCGATAAACTACCATATCGATATTTATATCATATAAATTTATTTCAAATGATATTAAGTATAAATTATAATTAATACAATTTATATGCTTAATAATAACATATAATAGTAATTTGTTATCAACTACCATATAGATATTTATAAAATATTATTTTATTTCAAATGATATTATGTATAAATTATAATTTATATGCTTAATAATAACATATAATAATAATTTGTTATCAACTACCATATCGATATTTATATCATATTACTTTATTTCAAATGATATTAAGTATAAATTATAATTAATATAATTTGTATGCTTAATTATAGCATATAATAGTAATTTGTTCACAAAATATATTTTCAAAGAATAATATATTGAATGAGCATGGCTAAAATAATATGCATAGTACACCCCATTTCATACTATGCATATATATACGTCAATAAATTGAGATTTAAGTTGCTCAATAAATTCTTCATATGAAAATATTGTAGGAAATCAAATTTTGTGATTTTTAGAGCTTTCTTGCTATTTTTTAAATATTTTTTAAAAACAGTCCAGATTTAATACTACAAAAGTGTCATTTCTGAGTTGTTTTTAAAAAATAACAAGAAAGCTGTAAAAATTACAAAATTTTATTTCCTACAATATTTTGATATGAATAATTTATTGAGCAACTTAAATATCAATTTAATGACCAAATTAAATATAAATGACCGCATAGTACGAAATGGGGTGTACTATGCATATTATTTTAGCCATGCTCTATATTGAATAATTCATAAGCAAGTATATTAGTAGTTTAGAAGCATAAAGAAAAAAAAATGAAAAAGTCACCTAAAACTTGATCTGCTAAAAAAATAACAATTAAACAACAAAAACAGCTATATCACCACTAAAACCGCTATATCGCCGCTAAAACGCTAAATTGTGTCCGCTTTATCGGCCGCTAAAACCGCTATATCACCAAAAACCGCTAAAACTGCATTTTTCAATATATCTTGCGTTATAGCTCCAAAAACCGCTAAAACCGCTAAATCGCCGTTTTATCGCCGCTATTTAAAAGCTTGTTTAAAACTGTTATGGAAAATATGGTAACCGGTTGGTACTCCAAAAGAACAAAATACCAAAGAGAAAACCGAATTTTTTTCAGTCTGATCCTCAAAAAAATAAGGATTACATTCATGATCCTGCTTTCAAACATTTGACAGTCATGGCCTTACTTTTCTGCGTTCAGCATTCAGACGTGCTTTCTAGACGCACTCGTTCAGAAATAGAGGTCACTCGAGTTTACGAAGCAAAAAAAATATCAAGTACTTTTGAAATAAATGACCTATTGCAAAATAAGCTTGTGTATTTGTACTATTATAGGTGTTCACGTCTAAACGCAGCGTCTGAACGTGCGTCCAGACGTAGCGTTCACAATGTTGCCTGAATGCAGCGTTCAGACACGGCGTTCAGACGTGAACGCATATTTGAAATTTTGCACTATACTTAATCATTTTTGTCGTTTGTTTTTTCAGCGTGAACGCATGAGTTTAGTCTGAATGCTGAATGCAAAAAAATAAGAACATGGATGTCAAATTTTTGAAATGATGATCGCGCATGTCATTCTTATTTTTTGAAGGATCAAACAAAAAAAAAATGGAGCAAATCGCTATGTAACGATTCCAAACAGTTATGTAATGATTTCTGCACGAAACTTCAAAATAACGAGAAGTGACAAACATTAGAGCCATACAATGCTGATCAGCTGATAAAAAAAACAATATTAACTCATTCACACATAAATACAAATTGAAGCTGCAGAAATATTCAAGGAAAAAGAAGTGACAAACATTAGAGCCATACAATTCGAGATATGTGCGAATTCAAACCTAATCGGACTGCTCTGATGTGCAAAAGTAGGCAATGCTATGAAGTATACACCAAAGATCAAGGTAAATATAACTACTCGAAAAAACTTTTTTCACACCTGATATTTAAAAGGTTATATAACGGTTATCTTTCGTTGTAAACGTCGGGTTTGCCAAAAAATCAGTTATGATCTGTCGTAGATGAGGAGGCACATGAGTGAAAATCTCCACTTTTTATTAATAAATACTCAGTGTGGAAAGTTTAATATTTTTTTTATAGAAAACGTCTTTTGCTATTCTACATTTTGTTAGGACTTGATATATCCGATGTATGTACACTTTATATTACATACTTTTTTTATTAATACCCATCGTATAACAACACGATTTCTAGAACGATTTTTGCTGCTTACGTGGCTACCTCTTTTTAATTGCTCGTCAAAATTAATTCACTAATTAATAATATACCCATTTTTCTTACCATATATATATATACACACACACACACTCACACACACACCTTGTTATGTACACAACAATTAATAAAACATCCACATCATCATGTAATTCATATTAATCAAACATGATTACGCATCCAGATCATGCAATATATGAAACATATCACCAATCAACAATAAAATAATTAATAATTCATGACATAAAAAATACTATGTACATATCTAGTTGGATTACAGTATTCTTTCATGTCAGTAATTAGCTAGATGTAACTAAAACAGATAAATACATTATACATATAAGTATTTCTAGAAAAAGATTAGAAAATCAAACAATTTGAAGAATGAAATTTCTCCTTTTATTTTTCTAATTAAAAGATCTTTGACACCACTATTTCTCCATCTTTTTGTTTCTCTTCTGCACCCAAATGACACTGATGCTTCATCTGATTTGACACCCAAATGACACTGATGCATCACCCCAATTTGCCTTGTTAGGTGTGTACCTCCTTTTTTTACTGCAGAAATGTATCCAATTGCTACAATTTGCTCCTCACAGTACTTCAAGAAGGAAATGAATACATTCTTGGACTATATCGATGAGCCGATGACTACCTTGTATACAAAGAAAAATCAAATCATATATACTTACGTGCAGCAAAGGTTATTTGTAAGTGTTTGCAAACCGTCTGTAGTAAAAATTGTTTTCATCATATAGCACATGATAGTGTAGAACCTAGGGGCCTAGGTGCTTAATTAATTTCTATCGGTTCAACCAAATAGGGACCTAAATTGCAAATTTCACAAACTATGGCAATCAATTCAATTTATGCAATTCACCAAGCAATTCAATCAATTCTCTAATCAAGCAATTCAAGCACAACTCAATTCAATTCACAAACAATTCAAGCAATTTAAACTGATTGAGTTGAGATAAATGTAAATAGAGAAAAGGGAAAGAAATGCTCAATCGCGTGTTGACGGAGTTCGGCTTGCACGAATGCCTCGCCTACGTCTCCGGGTCCCCGGCGCCCCCGCTTCTTGCGGTAACAAGCCCGGTCCGCTCCACTAAACAAAAACTCGCTTGCTTAGTGTACAACTTCGGAATTGGGGCTCTCTTACACACACCGGTGGAGCCGCCAACCCTAACCCGACGCCGGACTCTATCTCGCTTACACACACCGGTGGAGAATCGAGCCGACTTCCTTGAACTCACTTACACACTCCGGTGGAGCTCAAGGCAACACACACACTCACAATCTAATGACAATTTGCTAATTTGAAGATTAAGCTAGAAAATCACTCAAACAAACAACTCTCTATAATCCCTAGATTAGATTTAGCTAATTAAACTTGGAATAAAGAGCAAGGATTTGGCTAAGGTTTAGAGCTCAAGGGTTGCTGTAAAAATGGTGTTGAATGAATAGAATGATCAGCAGTTCAATTGTTGAGGGAGAAAGGTTTATATAGGGCTCAAATCTGGCCAAAAGCAACTCTGCGCAAGATAGCGTTATAACGCTATCTTCTATAGAAAAGATAGCGTTATAACGCTATCTTGAATATGGACAAAAATTATGACCGTTGGTACCAATTTTCTGGTAGCGTTATAACGCTAAGTTATGTACAAAACATAGCGTTATAACGCTATCTAGTGCCAGGACAAGAAATTTGACCGTTGGGATTTGTCTAGCGTTATAACGCCAAAGTTAGCGTTATAACGCCAAAGTTAGCGTTATAACGCTAACTCTCTGGAAGTTTAGGTTGATTATTTTGCTACTAATTTAAATGATGTTTTTGATCAAATAAAGTTTATATTCCTAAACTTAAAATATATCTAAGACATATTCTTGATGTTTTGGAATTTTATTGATTCAAATTCTATTTTAAAATTCAGTTTGAACATTTCAGCAATTTAGCGTTATAACGCCAAAGTTAGCGTTATAACGCTATCTCAGTTCGATGTAGGGTTTGGTCAGAAATTACCATTTTGGTCATCTAGCATTATAACGCCAAGTTTAGCGTTATAACGCTATGCACTGTTTGATTCAGATTTCCTTGCTCTTTTCAGTCCCAAATTTAAATAAACTAAAATCTAAATACTCTAAGCATGTCTTCATTTTGATCTTGATCTTCATGCTTGAGTGTCTTCATCTTCAAACGATCATAACTCTTGACTCGTAACTCCGATTTCAGCGTTCTTCGTGGCGTTGGAAAGCTTACGACGAAATCTACAGTCGGTACCGGGCTAGCCCGTACAAGATCACTTTTAAGCCCATCGGAGATCGTTTGAATCCTCAAAACTCCTCTTGAATATTTCCTACACAATCTCTCAAAAGACAAAGCTTTGTAAAATTCAAAATCGTTTTGCAAATCAACAAATATAAGAGCTTGTTTGAGCCAACAGATAGTGGGTGTGCTTGCAAACCGTAAGGTTATACATTCTTCACAAAATATATAGATAAATGAATGTTAGTTGTGATAATTCGAAGAACTAATATACATTAAGAATTTGATAAATGTAAATCGTACCATTTTCAATTCCTCTCATGTCTCGTTAATTCGCTACGAATCGAGTGATTGTAGGATATAACACTTCATGCTATGCTAGCACTCTATCGTTTAAAAATTATGACAGATAAGCACATCAATTATTCCAGAGCCAACCGACTATAAAAATTTAACAACAAAGAAAGGATCCAAATTTGTGCTTCACAGTTTTTGACAAAAATTAATCACTTACAACTTGTGTTACGCAGATACTTCATATTCCCTAGCGTACGCATATCGAATACACCTCGAATACGAATTCACCTGAGATACGGTATTATTTTAATTGGTTAAACCAATGAATTTGATCTTGGATTCCATCAAAATTCGGTCAAAGACACGCGTGTGCGTCTCCACTATCCAGCCACATAAGATTCCATGAAGGTTTTATTTTGGTAAAGCACAAAAATTATTGCTACTCACGGAAATCAAATCGAGGACCTTTCCTAAATGACCCATTGTCCCACCCACTACACTAAATGAGCTCTTGTGTTTATATTCTTTAATTATTAATGTTGACTCTTCTTTGAGGCGGTATTAATTTGCCAACTACTAAATTGTTAACTATTCACTAATATCATTGCTTATATTTTATATTATTTTGCTATATTAAAAATATTATTCTGATATATTAAATTATTTTTTTAATTAAAATTTAATATATATAGCTGCACCTGTATCTTTGATTTTTTTTAAATCGCCGTATCGCCAGACGTGTATCGTATCAGATACGATACCCGCATCCGCATCCGCATTTGTGCAACATATGTGCAACTATGAATCACGATCTAAGAAGTGATCCAAACAAAGATTTAGAAGGGATCAAACAAAGATCCAAGAAGGGATAAAATGAGGATGATCTCGGCACTATCTTTCCACAAGATCTAGACACTTGAAATCTAATCGCTCAAGTCAAAACAATCCCTAAAAAGAGTATCACAAGATTGTAATCGAATAGATGATTAGAGAATAATGGAGCAAGTCTAAAGGTAGCTTTGATCTCTTAGTCTAGAATGAGTGTAGGTAGTTTTTTTTTAAAGAGAGAAAATTTATCAGCTCCTTAAATAACCTGTAAAGAACAGAGAAAAACAATTTCCTGCCTATATTGATATATTGATAGGGTATATCGATAGATCGATACATCAATCCTCTCAAACAATTTCTTATTACTTAGCAAAATTTCAAGTCTGCTACTTAGGAATATCGATATATCGGTAGGGTATATCGATATATCGATAGGCCAATCAATATCAAAATGGTATATCGATATGGCACTGACCTATGACGGTCATCTCAATATATTTTGTACTTAGTTAGATTCATGAATAACCCATTTATCGATACAGTATATCGATATATTGATATATATATCGATATGAACTGTTCTAACTTGTTCGACTTGATTCCAAAACTATCATATGCTTTTCAAGGAACAAGTTCTAGTGCTCCAAGGCTCTGAAATGCTCCATGATGCATCATCTTGTCATGTCTTGCTTTGTCTTTCATGTCTTGTGTACCTACACACAACAACTCAACAAATACACGTTAAATTATATATGTTTTGCAAATAATCAAATCAAAAAAATTCTTACACTACTACAGAAAGGGATTTTAAAACTGACCATTTTTAACCGAATATAGATTTAAAACCGAAGTTTAACTGAACTTCGGTTTAAAAAAAAATTAAAGAATAAAATTGGACCTTTTTTAAATCGGACTGTCACAGGAGGCCGCTTTTAAAATGGTATTTATCAGCGGACCTGCCTACAACCCGATTTAATAACCTTTTAAACCAGATAGTTGGCTTGGGTCCGATTTAAAAGGCGATGTTTTTAAAAGCGGACGCTTTGGTTGGTCCTATGTTAAATCCTTTTAAACTGGATGTGAGGAGAGTGCCGGTTTAAAAGGCTCTATTTTAAATCAGATGTGAGGAGCGTTCGGTGTTAAAAGTGGTGTGGATTCGATTTTAAATAATGTCCCACGGATCGTCCTTGTTGCTTCTAATCCACAGTGTCCATTCTAACGATCCAACGCTCAGAAATCACTCAGAAAAAAACTCACGGATCACCTCTTTGATTCTCTATATTCATTCCTTTCTCTCATTTCTCGTTTTTCTCATCTGATCTCTTCTCTAAGTAAAACATATTTGCTAGCTACTTGAAAAAAATTTCAGTTGCCTTTTGATTTATTTCTCTTTCTCTCATATGAAAAGTTCTATCTCTTAGAAAATTTGAAACATGAATCAAGAGAAATAATAACTCCACGAATCAAGAGAAATTTGGATTCTAAAATATATATGTGGAATTTGAATCTTAAATATACATGTGGAATTAATTTTGAATTTGAAATTTAAATAAACAACTTTAGGCTATTTTTAGAACAAATTCTAAAATTTTAGGTTATTTTTAAAATTAATCTAGATTGTTTTAGGAAGAATTCTAAGATTCTAGCTCATTTTTTTTTAAAAATTGAAAAACCTTTAAAACCAGCTTGACCAAAAATATGAATTTGGTGTAAAAAAAATTTGAAAACGATCTTTAAAACCGGCCCATATATTTTGGTCGGTGTAATAGACAATCTTTAACAGCGGCGTGTTGATTTGTTGTCCGATTCTAAAAAAATCTTTAAAATCGACATTTTTCTCTCGTCCGGTTTTAAAGGTCCAACATTTAAAACTGACCTTTAAAACCGGACCACACGTCCTTTTTAACAGCCCCTTCAGTAACATCAGCGCTAGGTCCGATTTTAAAGACCTTTTTTATTCGATTTTAAAAGCTAAATCTGTAATAGTGTTAGTACAACATAATTCATATAGTGATCAGCAGCAAAAATAACAATAACAACAACATTAACATTAGTACTAGCAGTAATAGTAATAACAACAGCAACAGTAGTGTTACTAGTGGTAGTTTGAATATTTGTGTCATATCTTATTTGGATAAATAATGTCGGCTGGAGAAAAATAGAAAATAGAGAGTAGTCTTAATAAAAGATCAATCTCTACTCTAGATAATGAATGAAAAGTTTAATTCTTCGTGCTCAATAAAGTAACAAGTGTTCTTGTTCATTCAATCTACACTAAAATGAAGAAAAAGAAAATAATTAACAAGCAGAAATAACCTTGGTTGCAAATAAAATGAAGTCTAATAATACAACACATTATAGCTCTTTAGTAACATTACAAAATGAAGAAAAAGAAAATAATTAACGTAGAACCTTCCCTACCCAACTCTCCACCATAACCAACCATATAATGCAAAAGCTTTCTCTTGTTTATATAATTTTGCATGTAGCAATAAAGGGTTACATTTGGTCATAATGGGGTCTTTCCAGCATTTAATTTAAGCTCTATGGTCTTACATACTGTGTGTTTCTATGAAAAGTCTAATCAAAAGATACACAAAAAGGTTTTGGATAAGATGAACACGTAGTATCCATCGATCAGTTCACTTTTGGATACATTTTACCTTTCTCAAGGTCAAATAAAATGTGCATTTCGTTGCTATTTGTTTAAATTTTCCTTACCAATAAAGTTTCCATGGATTTCAAATGTGGTGACTCCAACTATTCAACTTTATTTTGAAAAAGACTACATGATATTCTTTTCAGGTAGCAGCTGGTTGTAAGGTACAACCCACAAAAAAAAAAAAAAAAAAAAAAATGTCGACGCCTGATTTTGGTGAACTATCCATTGTTCAACTTGCACGATAACTTCTAGAAAGACTAGGATGCATTGCATATACAATCTATTAAAGAAAATTTTGATGTAGGTTAAGCTAAATGGAAAGCAAGATGGCACTTAGTTAACTCCATTAATAGTCAATATTATATATACCAGTAGCGTTTCATAATGGATACAAAATGGTTGCTACTGCGATACATATCAAATTTAATCAAAATCAGGCACAAAAAGGCATCCCAGGCATTTGTTGATATTTCTCCCACCAAATGTAGTGAAAATATAATCAATCCACAGGTTGGTAGCTGGTAAGGTATAAACATTTTAGTTATTCCATTAACCAAGGAAAAGGAAACTAATTTACTCGTATAATCATACAATTCAAGATAAATTGAAACAACAAATCATATACAATTTGATTAAAAAAATTAAAGGAAAGAATACAATATTCTACACTGTATACAGTAAAATCTGATTTCTGTGTAACGGTATCACAAATTTGTGTAACCAATTCTGCAAACAAATAATCTCAAACAATCAGAAAAAAATATATGAACCATTTTTGAGTGACTGGAACAAATGAACAATTATCCCTCTTTTCAGAAATCAATTTCATCACAGAGATAAAGCATCCATCACAAGACCTGTTTCAACGTAGGCATGTACAAACCATGACACACCATAACACCATGAGACCTCATTTGATCGTTTCTCTGAGGCATTGTGTCAAACACTTGACAACCCCAACCAATACCCTCCCAGATTTACCACAGCAGTAAGAATCACAGTCCAGAACAAAACAACCTTCTCAGGAATTTCGTCGAACATTATGCGCGCCTTCTGTATAAAGCCACATTTTGCATACACGAGCACATCAGTGTCGCGTGCGGCCACTGAAAAGGAGATGCCGAGTTTGAAGAAAACAACATGAGCAAAGGCGACGGCGGTTCGACGAGAGAGGTGGCCGAGGTAGGGATCGAGGAGAGAGGCTCAGGCAATTCTTCCCAATTCCCATTCTATTCTTGATTTGGTTTGGTTCGGTTTGATTTGATTTTGGCTTCCGAGTCGGAAATTAGTGGAGCAAAGACAAGTAGACAACTGACGGTGGGTCCTGCTGTAATCCTGGAATCGGACCGTTGTATGCTGCTTTCCCATTCCGTGTAAGATAAATACATCAGATTTATTCAATGTTGTAAAATACAATTTCGAATATGCGTGCGGAAAGATATTGCATACCGCATATGCGTTGTGCGGATTTCATATATGCAGTTGCATTTACAATGAACTTATTTTTTTGTCGCATGTGAAAGAATTCAGTGAGTACTACATCTAGGCCTGAGTCCATATGGACCTACATCTTCTATATATCAAATTAGCCCAAGTAACTTTTTTCAACCTCCCAGAAACTAAACTCACATTTTGTTCAACATTTTTGTTCAACATTCCAGAAATTAGTCCATAATAAAACTGAAAGTATGCAACCTTACAATCACATTTTTTTTTCAACAAAATAGCCTTACATTAGCCACACAAAAAAACATCCTTGCAGTCTCATTTTTGCTCAACAAAAAATATCGTTGTCACATTTTTTTCAACAAAACAGGCCTTACATAATTCACTAATCTTCATTCTCAATAGCATCAAAATTAATTTCATCACCATCATCTATATCATCACCTGACTCGTCTGAATCAAATTCTTCTTCATCTATATTTCTAAGTGCAGAGGAAGAAAATGAACTTGAATATGAACAGATTTCTTCGAGCATATCTAAGGCTCGACCCCCTGTCCATTCTCTCACATTCTCAACATGTTCTTCTTCTCTTGCACATAGGGATCAAATTTTCTTGAGATCTTTCGATCATTTATACGTGCATTGAATTGAACAAAGACAATGCCATTAAGTCGTTGCACTTCCATCTTGCCTCTCTTCTTTGAATGGGTCTGGACAAGTTAAAAAAAAATACTTACAACAGTAAATTAAAAATTACTTTCAGACTACCACGCAAGCATTACAATCAGATGTCATGATTAATCAATTTAAACATCTCAGACCACATATTTTCATCCATTTCTACTTGAACCAAACAAAATTAAAAGTAGCAACTTAAACAATGATAGTATCAGACTATCAGTATATACCTGACACAGTGGTGTTTACCCCCAAATCGAAAAAAAGATGAAGGTGTTTATCCCAAATGGAAAAAACAGAAACGATGAAGGGACCAAATTGCATACGCGACATAGTGGTGTTTACTCCCAAATCAGAAAAACGATGAAGGTGTTTACTCCCAAATCGAAAAAACGAAAATGATGAAGGGACCAAATTCCATACACGACAGTGCGACACAGTGGTGTTTACTCCCAAATCAAAAACGAAAATCACTGAAACAAGCAAAAGTTTACCTGTATTGAACCCAAATCGATGAAGCCGTGAAGGTATGTGATCTTTACGACTTAGTTCCAAAAAGCACAATAAACTTGTGAAGAGTTTAATCTTCCCAGTGGAGAAGCAAAATGTTTGATTCACAATTCAATCGACACTAGTGTTTTGAGGGAAAGAAATTTGCAATTAGTGGGTTTTCTAACTTTTCTTATAGCATAAGAACTAGGGTTTGTTTTTTTAGAAGTAGAGAAGAGTAGAATAAATTATGTTGGACGAGTGACGGGATCACGGGACAGAAATCATCAATTTAGTATTTTCATTTTTTAATGTGCTTAGCCGCTTAAGTCGTCCGCTTATTTTAATAATCGTCTGCATTGTCGCCTATGCGGACCGCTCGTGCGTCCGCTTAACATTTTCTGCCTATTAACCTGCGCATAAATGTTCTGTCGCATGCTACCATCCGCATCCGCCTAGCGCCCGCATAGGCGGCCGCATGAACCGCATTTTACAAAACTGGATTTATTTGTAAATATCTAGTGTAGTGATACATAAAATTTTTATGAATGAAGTCTGAGATTTAAGCTTTAGCAAGAAACTATTTTAAAGGAAAAGTTTCAAAAAAAATTTCTGATTTTTTTTTAGTGTGTTTTAAATCTACGGACAATGAATAAAAAAATATTAAATTTATTTGTTAGCGACTCAGTATAATTTATTGAATGTCAGGATAATTTGTGGAGGGTGTGTGATGACTTTCAGCAACTATTTTTATTAATTTTCCAAAAAAAAAATATAAATCATGCAACTTTAAATATTTATAATAGATTTTTTATGCGAGTTTCAACATGTAATTTGTCAGTTGTCACACATAAATATTATTTGGTCACTAAATTTCAGACTAATTCTTTGATATTCTAAACATGTTTTTTAATCAAGTTGTTTAGATTGTAAAATTACAGTCTCATGTGATTAAAGATCAGAATAACAAATTAAGGTGCAGTAATTCTTTAACTAAAAGAAAAAACAAATCATAAGTGTACGTAATTTAAAAATCTCATATTTATCGTGTGGGCTGTGGGGATCATTTGTAAGTAAAACAGTCAAAGAATAGGGTCTATTATTTTGGAAAAAAATGAGGGTATTATTATTTATTTATTGGCCGTCGGATTAAAACGAACTGACGGATCAGCACAGATGAAATTCAAAAATTTTGATATTGATCTAATTCATTCATTATAAATTAAAAATTCAGATTAAAAGAAAAAAAAAAGTGGAGGATCTCAATCCGAATAAAGTAATTGTAAATGCGGATGTGCAATTGTAATATTTATTTTATATACCGCAATTACTTGTAAAAAATGTGACATCAGCTTACTATTAACTTGAAATTGTAGTAATTAAGTAATAGTGTAATACATAATAGAAAAGAAAAATTAAGTTGCAAACTACACGGGAAAATGAATTAAAATTAATTTCATGTCGACGAAATGAAATTGATAGAGTAATTACTAAAATTTCATATTAAGAAAAGTATATCTATTTGTGTTAGAATTACTAAATTTTCAAGTTCGAAAAATGTTGTCTTTGGCGTTTTGTCGTAATTTGTCTATATCTCTAATTCTCTTGGCATTTTGTATATATATCAGATGCTTAATTGTTGATTAACATAGATAATTATATCCTTCATGCTACCAGAATCATTCAAATATTTAATCCTCCTTTAATTGTTAATGCGGCACACATACATACTTCCTATTCGATCTAATTGTTTGTTTATTAAAGTACTGTTGATTGTTTTCTTTTATTAGAGTGTTGTTAGCAAACATCCTCGCATGTGTTAATATGTTATTTTGTTGGTGAGATCAAATTAAAGCACTCGTTTATGTCACCAAGCAATGTAGCAATCAGAAATGGAGAATAGTATTAATTATAAAAGAAAGAGAACTTGAGTGCGGATCATGTGGTCAATAGTTGGATAAAAATTCTTAGTTGGGACCTTGAACTTTGCACAGGTGATTGAATTGATATAGATTAAGTCTTAGTAGATGAGTCCATATCTGCTGTTATTTTTGGAGATAACAGAATTCTGTTATTCTTTAATTCGACTGTCAGATTTCGACGTTGATAAATGAACGGTACAGATAACTGCACGGAACTCGATATATTATATATTTTAATCGTTAGATTGAAAATAAACGGTCAGATCAGAAGATAACAGAACTCTGTTATCCTCCAGAATAACAGCAGATATGAATTCCTTAGTAGATAAGATTACTAGGATCCCACAAAATAGGTTCTATGTAGCTAGTGCAATCTAACAAGAATTAAGCCACAATTTGATATAAACAATTGGCATGTTTGCAATTAGCATGGGATATATATGTTCTATAATAAGTTATGACATTAGCAGTCTGAAGAAAAGGTCAATCTACCGAGTGAAGAAAGAGGTGCATGAATTATATATCCATATCTTTTGAAGGTTATGCAATAAAATTATTTAATATGATATGAGATCAAATTTTAACATGGAATGATTTGTAGTTTAAGTAATGGTTTTGAAAAACAATTAGGTAATGATTGATGTAGTAGGTTGTGTTTTGATGAACTGGATGTAATAGGTTTTAGAACAAACATATTTTGCTAGTTTGTCGATGTATTGTTTTAATACTTTAACTTTAGGATTTTCACTGTATTAAGGACAATTTGTTTCAATGAAACAGGTGAGATTTTCCTCCACTCTTTGATAAAAAAGAAGTACATTTGTATGATTTATTATAGATCAAAGAGTTAATGGATATAGACATACAATATGGCATATTTTCGAGACTAATATCGAGTAACAATAAAAATTTCAAAAATAAATTGATAACTTACACAATTTCATTTCTTCAAAAAAACTTATACAATTTCATAAAAAAAATATGAGAAGAGTTCAAATATCTTGAATTTTTTTGTACCTTCAAATCTACACTATTTATATACACAATATAATAAAATATAAAAAACATACATTTACCACTATCAAAGGAATTATTTAAAGAAAATGTAAATCACTCATTAAACAAAATTGTAAATAATATCAACTGAACTAATCACATCATTAAATAAAGAGCTCCAGAGGCAGAGTGTATTGTCCCATCCAACTCTACCTTTTCCATTTACTTGAAAGGAGACGGATTGGATTAAGAACGAAATTTATATCAGTGACAATAGTGGTTTGCAAGTTGATTTGTGTTGGCTATATGAAAACTCTGGTGTGAATGCTATAAGATCGGGATCTCTATGTTTATACCACGGAAAATTCTTTTTTTCTGGTAAAAATCTGATTAACAAATGTTTGTGCTAGTTTTGGCTGCTACTAATCCAATGTTTCATGCTCGTACTAAACACGTGGAGATCGACTACCATTTTGTTCGCGACTCTTCCGATCTCTCTTCTCAACTTGCATTTGATCGCGCTCTTCTCCGATTTCGCGTAATCCTGGTATTAGTTAAGAGAAACCTTTATTTGGCAGCACAACTTATTTGGCCCGAACTGTTCGGCAGATTCCCACGCCTTACGCACCTTTTTTTTTTTTCTAATTCTACTATTACTAAGGTCAGGCTCTGAAGAAAGAAGGGACTAGTCTCTTTGTTCTATTTATTCCTTTCTATCTTCCGCCTTGGCGCTATCACGCAATACGGCTATCACGAACAAGCAAGATTGGGATGAGGAAGCGAGCTACATAAGAAGCTATCTTGGTTTGAAGGATTGTGGAATGTCACCGGATCTATACTTTTTTACTCACTTCCTTTTTAGTTACGGAGCATCTCGCAGGGAGAGTTCTTTTTAGTATACTTGCTTCTTTGGTTAATAACTAATTAATTCCTTCGTGTCGAGACAGACTTGTCTTATAAATAAGTATGTGGGTACGCTTCTATTTCAGGCTTTTCCAATCCAATGAAAACTTTTTTTTTTTTTGAGTTTTTGATATTTTTTTTTTCAAAAACTCAACATATATCTATCTTATTAAAATTGAAATCTAGCTAGTGCTAAGAGCGATCTCGGCGAAGATAAAGACATGTATTCGGAAATAGAAGAAAAAAGCCTTTTTTTTTAAGGCTTACAGAATTTCTTATTAAGTTGGAGAAGTGTTCTAAACTTTGAAGTCAACAGAGATTCGAGGAAATAAACGAATCGGCCGATTCGAGGTGCCCTTTGAGCTGTCCAATCATAAGCATAAAGCAGTTCTTCCTCCCTCCCTGGGATCTGCTCTAGCCTCACTCCGCACTTTTTCTTGTGCCCCCGGAGAAGTAGAAGATCTTCCACGGCGGGTATTTCAATTCTCGCCGGTGTCAATGTCGGTGCAAAGTCAGAACTTGAAAAAGCAATTAATTCTTTTTATTTTATGGTGTAAAAAAGACTCACTCGGTTTTCCTTTCTTTTCGCGCCGGTATGTATTAGTAGTTATTAGCCATGAGCCCATGACTTGCCCAATTAGATAAAATCAATAAATGGGATGAGCAACTAGGAGGCATTATCAGATGTACAAAATCAGAGGTGGAGCGAGAACCCCGAAGACCGAACTTCCCAGGAGAGTGGCTTGTAACTTTCCGTTCTATATGAAAGATGCAAGGCCTCTTGGTATAAATTGACTCGACTTCAACCGGGGCTTCGACCTATAGCCTCGTGAACAGTTCTACTCATTGATGCTAACAACCCCTAATAGTTCCCCCGGTTAGAAGACAAAAGCAATTAATGCTCTGTTCTGACCATTATGCCCGCTCTGTTCGCTCTCATGCATGTCTTTATATTTATGTTTAAAGTCTTTATATTTAAATTTGCAACAAAATTGTTCTTTCCGCTATGTCGCTCTCAAGTCTTTATATTACTGCAAGTTTTTATTTTTTTGTTGCAAGTCTTTGTATTAGAAATTTTGCAATAATTTTTCAGCAAATTTGAACATAAAGACTTGTAGGCAACAATATATAGATTTTATTGTTCTAATATAAAAACTTGTAATTTTTGCACCAATTATGCTACAAGCCTTTATATTAGAAATTTTGTATTAGGTTTGTTTCAAACTTAAATATAAATACATTAGATCTAAATATAAAGACATGCAGTGGAGCGAACAGAGCATAGCGAACATAACATATCATTAATTATTTTTATCTTCTATTGAAAGGCATGAAAGGAGGCGTGTAAGAAGAAGACATTATATTTACTCAATATTATATTATACTTTATACCATTATAACAATAGTATATTATATATTTAGGAATAAAACTTTCTTACGACCAAAATGATTCTCTACCGGAATTATTTATGAACTTTTCATCTTCAACAAAGGTTTGTTTGGAATTCTACGGGTAATTAAACTTTTAACATTATTGTATTTAAATCAACAGAATAACACGAAAAATTACACCAGTGCACTTTCTTCCTCTTGACCTCGCCTAATTTTCCTCTTAATAATTACAGTAAAAGATGCCAAATTACAATTGAATTAGTCTATGCAATGTATCTCAAATACATAACATGCGAAACACCTAATTAAATAGTACATTCTGTGTGGTCTCTATTGTCATGCTAAAGTTATATGCTTAATTAAATATAGCCACTTTTGATGTAATATTCCATTTTAAATGGCGACATGCGTGCCTTGTCGATCGTCAAAGATCTATCCATTAATCCTTTCAATCTTCTCCAGTTAAAGGAAAACCCTTTATTATGTAAATGTAGGTTAGGATAAAAAATGTCATGAAACTAACTTTTCAAACTAATTTGTCGTATTATTTTATATTATTGTTTTCTAAAAGTCAATTATTTGAAATTGATATTATAACATTATAATTGTAGTGTTAAACAGAAAAACCTGACCGTTAAACTAAACAAAACATGTGTTAATCAAAACGATTTTTGTGAAAAGAATGGACTGCAGTGCGCTCACGACTCTTGAAATATCGTTATTTCAACATCCGATGAGATGTCAAATCAACATCATACATACCATATTATACTAAATGGAGATGTCCATTTTATTAAAAATGGACAGGTCTGTAAGCTACCGATTGATAATTAATTAAAGATGTTAATTGGGTCATAATTTGGTGAAATAGGGACAGAAGGGGAGTCGTTGTAAAGATAACGAATCTTAACTAGAAATGTGGGCCCATGGCACAAATCCCCAGCCCACTATACAATACAACTAATAAACATTTCTCATACTATAAAATAAAATAAAAAGAATTATTTAACATAAAAAAAAAAAACATTACCTCCTTATAAACTCTTAATACTTGGCAAGGCAAAGCTAACCTCTAACCTCTCTCCTAAACTTCTCTCTTCTCCTGTCATAGTCTCATTCAAGTAAAGAAAAGAATTCTTAGGAGGTCGCCATTATAAACCTCCTTCCTCCTTCATCATCAGCTCCCCCTTTCTCTCTCTATCTCTCTATAATGGGTGCTTTATTAAGATCATTAAGAGCAAGGATGATGCCTATTTTTCTTGTATATATTCTTTTCTCCTCAGGTGCATTTCCTTTTTTTATCTAAGTAGAGATTCTTTCCTAGAGCATAGACATGTTAAAAAAAATAAAAATCTCTCAACCAAGACAACTATTGCCTGGGATTCTCCATTAATTGGCCCCTCAAAATGGAGATACCTCAACTCTCCACCACCTTGTCAACATTCTCTTTAGTGCAATGGAGATGTGAAAGCACTTCTACACTGAAGCTTTACTAGCAAGATTTGAACATAACAAAATATGAAGGCGTATTCCTAAATAATAAAATAATTGTAGAGGCTAAACTGAAGAAATTGTCCATTGTGATGCTCGATCACTGGAGAGAACCAATGAAATAAACCCTTTTATTTAACCTTAATTGTATTCCATTCATACTCTCTAATTGTTTGCATCATTATCATATCATCTTTACTGAAGAAAATTTAAGTTCATGCCAATCGATTAAAATTCTTCATGCATGTTCAAATAAATTTCCATAAATTATATGTGAAGTATGAAGCATGATGCATGATGTTTTGCTACTGCATTATTTCAGAGTTTGGATTGCTTCCATTATGTTCAAGCCTTGGGATAAACTATGGACAAATAGCAAATAATCTGCCATCACCAACAGAAGTGGCATCACTTCTAACATCATTAAAAGTTACCAAGACCAGAATATACGATACGAATCCGCAAGTTCTCACCGCCTTTGCTAACTCCGGCATCGAAATCATTGTGACTGTACCGAACGACCAGGTCACGTCGATGATGAATCCATCACAGGCTCTACAATGGATCTCAACCAATGTAAAACCCTACTTGCCTGCCACACTTATTACTGGTACGTACGTATATTATATATATGTGCTTCAATTAATGTTCATTTGAGAGAAAAATATATTCTTGAATTGGTCCTTTCTCAAGGGTTTTCAGAGTAAATTAGTTCACCGCATTTCACTTGAATTTCATAATAAGTGATATTTATATTTTGTTAATTGCAAACTATTTTGCAACTAATTAGTTAAGGTTTGGGTTTTATTATGGTGTTCCTCTCTTGTAAATTCTATTATCAATTTGATTTTTAAATATAAAATACGAAGAAAGGCTTGACAAAAAAAAGTCAAATCAGTTAATATTACGTTAAATTCTAATTTGAATCGGCATTTGCCAAAATGGATAATACCATAGCCAAATCCAGTTATAGTAGAAATATTTGGGCTCTTCCAGGACAGCAAATGTGCTCTTTGTAAAATAGAATATCATACACAATCCAAGATTGATGTATTTTTATTAAAAAAAATTATCATCAAAATACTTTTCTTCCATACATATTTCTGTATACATTTAATGTTCATATTTGCAATTTTCTTAATTGCATGCCTCATGTGACCAACTTTCCAAATGGTACCCGTCTCAGAGGACTTTTAAGTGTAGTCTTACGTGATGCTCTAATAACTTTTTTAAGATTTATGCATTTCCAGAAGCATCTGACGCATATACCACATCAAATACATAGAGATTTCTAAAAATTACGTAATGTACATTCCCATGTGCTGCGCACTCCAAATTTTATACTTCAATTGTAAGGAAAAAACATAAAGCAACTTGATGAAAAGCACATGCATGAATTTATTTTCATTTACTGTCCATTAAAGTAAGTTTTAATGCCTAATTAGTTTGACACTATTATATATCAGAAAATTACCTGAAATTTCGTTCTGTAACAGGCATTGCAGTAGGCAATGAGATTGACACGATGGATGACGAAACCCTGAAAGCAAACCTCGTACCGGCCATGGTTAGCATGCATGCAGCACTGGTACAGCTAGGTTTAGATTCCTACATCCACATTTCCACTGCCACCTCCTTGGCAGTGTTACAGACTTCATTTCCTCCCTCCATGGGTTCATTTAAACCAGAGCTTGTACCACTGATGTCCCAATTCCTAACTTTTCTAGCCAAAACCAAGGCCCCCTTTTGGATCAACGCATACCCTTATTTTGCCTACAAAGATGACCCGACTCGAGTCGAGCTCAACTATGTGTTGTTCAACCCAAACCAAGGCACAGTCGACCCGAACACACATTTGCACTATGACAACATGCTCTATGCTCAGGTATATACTCAGTATATACTCACCAATTAATTGGCATTAAAGGCATCAATAATCATTCAAAAATCAATTAATTCTAAGTATTTATTCTACACCTTAAGTTACTAAAAGATTTTATGGTTTCAATTTGACAAAAAAATACATGCAAGTTATTTTGAAATTTTAAGTATTGGAATATTTTGTATCAGATTCGTCAAAAATATGTTGACATGACAGAAAACTTCCATATCAATTTATACAGATCAGTTAAAACTAGAAATTTGGAATCCAAATTCCACTTTATTATATTACATTTAGGCATTATAAATGCAACAGTAATCATAATTATGGTTTCACATTTGATGTGTTCATATCACGTACCGTACAAACAGGTGGATGCAGTAATTTTTGCAATAGCAAGGCTCGGATACGGGAATATACCAGTACAGGTGTCAGAAACTGGTTGGCCATCCAAAGGGGATACAAACGAAATAGGTGCAACGATTGAAAATGCTAGGATTTACAACAAGAACTTGCTGGTGAGACAGTTGAGCAATGAAGGAACTCCCTTGAGACCAAATCAAAGGCTGGAGGTGTACCTTTTTGCGCTGTTCAACGAGGACCAGAAACCGGGGCCCACTTCTGAGAGAAACTATGGGTTGTACCGTCCTGACGGGACCATGGCTTACAATTTGGGACTGACATCTTTGAGTTCTACATCTACTGCTTCTATTTCTCTGACCTCCTCTGCTTCTCCGGTATGAAATATATGCTTGTCAATCAAGTTCCCGTTTTGTGTTCCATGTTTTGTGTTCCATACAATTAAACATGTACTAAAAAAGCACGCCATTTAAGGAATAAAGCATGAAACTATTCGTGAAATCCAGTAAGTCTTTGATGAATAAAGAATAAATACTTGATCTCTCTGTTCATTCTCAGTCATTGATGCACATAGGAGAAACACGGAGGTAAAGAAAATTAATAAGCAACAGAGATCATAGGAGAAATATGACTATTGACATAAGACATTTAAAAAATACTTCTTTTTGTTTTGTAGAATTCTTAATAAAGAAGATCTTTTGACAAAGTAAGATTGCATTACTTACACAATATGAAAAGAGTATATTCGATACTTCCTGATAACGATATTTGGTCATATCATGTAATTGACACTTCTTAAGAAAAATACCAATTTATGGTCTAATCACAGTAAGACCGAAAGCGATGTATTAAGCATACTTAAATGTCAAAGGACCCTAAATGATATCCAAAACAAATATTCTTTGCTTTATCGAGTCAATAAACCAATTTCTAGTGAGCTAAGTACGTTGCTAGCTTAAGACCTACTTAGTGATGAAAATCCCACTAGCATTTTACAATTATATCAAACTAGTGCTGCTAGAGACCTACTAAGTACTAGTTCAATTGCTTAATATCTCACCGAATTTAGTTATTAAAATATGATTTCAATGTTTAAATTCATTCCAGGCAAACAAGATCGAATTCAAAAGCTTGAGGAATTTGATCATAGTATGTGTAGTAATAATTCACTCTCTTATGAGATAGCCAAAGGCTATTCCAGTTTGTCTTCCTTGGTAAAGGACAGAAGATCAAAACCTTCTTTGCAAATTTCCAAGACCAAAGGAGGTGAACCAAATCCAGGTATGGACCCCTTACCATTTACCTTTTTCATTCCTTTTTTGTGAAAAATATTTACCTTATCTTATAGTACAACTTCCCTTTATATCTTCTACACCATCCAAGAAAAAAGGTACCTTTGATTCTTTTTGAAGTGCTTTATGATGTCCTCAGTATGAGCCCCTTGAAGCTTCTCTTCTAATAATGGTGCAAATCAAAATTGTTGCCAGAAATGGTGGTCTAATAGTACTTTATAATTTTAGTAATTTATTCATATTTAATTAGAGATGTAACATTAAACACAACCTAGAAAATAAAAAAGACTTGATTTCATCAAAAGAATTTCTAAACTATAAATTCTTTGTGGAGTTAACTAGATATTAAATAGTGTTTGCTCTTTAAATGTACTCGAAACAAAATCATATAGAAAATGTAGCACTCCTGGTTTACATTGAAATGTTAATATTATATCAGAGTATTTCATATCATTTAATATCTATAACATGATTCAAATCTTATTTTAATGAAGTCATCTACACATCCTTGCAATACTTCCTCCAGCTTACCTAAGCAACCATTTTATGGGGCCAAGGTGAGAAAAGAAAAAAATAGGAAAAACTTGTGACCAAAAGAGGACATTCTCAAATCTCAATACATGGTTGCTTAAGAAAGCTTTTGTTATTTTAAATTATGTTTTCCACAGTTGAAGCTATTTATTCTCTCTGTCTAATTTGTTTTGGGGGTTTATTTATGCCACGGAAGATCCAGACTAATTTGTCTAAACCTTTTTCCCTTTTGCAATTGCAGGAAAAGCAAATGCATCAAAAGGGATTGATGGCCCCCTTTGGCTACATGGATCGCACTACAATATCTCCCTCTAGAATCCTCTCTCCTTTACTTTATTCTTTCATTTCTTCGAAGGGCTCTTATCACACACCAACCATCTCAAATGATGTATTACTATATTGCTAAGAGGGGAATAAGTAGACATTTAGATACCTAATGGAAGATTATTGGAACTAGCGGTACTTTCCGCAGAATAACTTTATTCTCTGACCAAATCAATCGGAATTGTTTACATGTCTGTTTTTGGGGGCATGTGGATGTGTAAAGACTGCTTTTGAGGTGTGTACATATATGAGGGTTTACTACTCTAGCACCATGTATTCTTTGGAATTACTTAATTGATTTGACAATTGATTCTTTATTCATTACCAAGAAATTTGAATCTTTCTTTGCTAGTGGCATTTCTGCCGTGCTATCTAAGTGCAAAAAGTATGGGAATCTGCAGATTATATTAATCTTTGTTTATTTAGGTGTGAAAGGTTTCAATTCTCATTCCACAATAATCAATATTTTAGTAAATTAAACTTAAAATGATTACTTACATATTTTCCTTGATGGAAAGCTATGGAGATGTCAGATATATGTATTTATTCCAATATAATGCAGTGGCTACACATTGAAGCAAACATGAAATCAAAACCAAAATACATATATCCAGGTAAAAAATCATACCAAAATATACACATGACGAAGATAATGTATAAATCAAAAGGACAGAAGATAATAGAAAAGAAGTATACACCTGACCAATGTATTGTTAAACAAGACCTCTCACTTTCTTTTTCTTTTCCATTTTTATCTTCTCTTTATTGTGCTGCCTTACCACAGGCCAAACACAGCAACAATTCTTTCAAATCATTCTCATCAAAGTTCAATCAGGAATCTCTAAAACAATGACTAGGTATATACACTGCATTGAGCTTTACATTGTCACAAATTGCCACTTTAAAGTCTGAAAAGGAATGGGATCAAGCACTACTGTGTCGAATGTTTGGTTCATAGGACATTCCTTTTCCAAAGATTGCAAATTCAACAGCTTTGTTGGTTTCAGTTTACCTTTTCTTATCCTCAGCTACCTCAGAAAGCATTATATTCCATTCCTACTTTTAATGAGATTGGAAAGGTCTACCAGATTATACAGACAAAGTTATAGATTATAGACTATACTGCTTATCCATGCAGACATGACATTTGTAGTTGCACATAAAGTATTATTTTATACGAAGTAATTCAACTTGACCACAGATCAATGGAGGGAAAAAACTAGGCACGATCATGACCTTTTCTTCTCTCCCTTTCGATTTTTTTTGAGCTAAAGATGACCATTGAAGAATCGAGTATGCATTAAAAGGGCAGCCCGATGCACGTAGCCCCCGCTTGCGCGGGGTCCGGAGAAGAGTCGGACCACTTTGGGGTCTTTGTACGCAGCCTTTCTCTCATTTCTGCAAGAGGTTTCCACGACTCGAACCTGTGACATCCTTGTCACAAGGCGACAACTTTACCACTGCGCCAAGGCGACAGCTTTGTTCGCAGCCCGGGGCACGAATCGAGT
>CAXKVX010001445.1:0-20825 GCA_964058865.1 Eleocharis quinqueflora
ATGCACAGTCAAGACGCGGCGCTGGCTTAAAGGTAAATCCAGGCAGAGATATGCTCAAATTTACGGATCAATGCCACTACATGTTATGACAATAATACCCTCCTAACTGCCAACGACCACGCTCATTTCTGAGGTTATTTCGGTCCATGTTGTGGCCCGCACTACCCAGAAAGAGAAAGCAAGAAATCGTAAACGTCGCAAATGACGAAAACGCCCCTGGGAAATCGAAACGTCGCTGGCGGTTTTAATGACTAGTCACGAGGTTGCTTCCGTAATTAAGGCAAAAAATCAGGGGCACTTCTGTGTTGCATGCTTAGAATTAAGTTTGGCGTCGGTCGTCTATGTGCAATAGAACTCCCGATTGCGACCAATGAACAACTCTCTAATCTTTTTTGCTAGTTCTCTTTTTATCGTTTCAACAATGCAATTTGAAGATGAAAACATGAAATTTTATCAGATAATAATATAAGATACTAGTAATCTCTTTCATAACATGAGGATTAAGATCTGTATGTACAAAATCGGCCAAGAAGGCATCTCTACAGATCCTTCGGAAAACATAATGATAAAGAAAAATAAAAGAGAAATAGAACAAGACATAAAAAAGCTCCGAGCTAAGAGAGATAATCAAGGCCATCAGATCTCAAAGCAGAGGAGCTGGAAGGTTGAGATCGATCATGAGGCCCCTCCCCTCTGCTTCACCACCGTCACCAGGTGGTCCCAGCGCCAGATCGCCACCATCCACGTGAAACGCGTACATACCCCAACCAAACGGCGCCTGAGGAGGAGGAGGTGGAGGCGCCGCCGCTACTTCAATGGAGGGGTAGAGAAAGTTCGTCTTTGCTTTGGGACCACGAAGAGAACGCGCCGCTTCGTCGTAAGCGCGAGCGGCTTCTTCGGCAGTGTCAAAGGTGCCGAGCCACTTGCGAGTCTTCTTCCATGGATCCCTTATTTCAGCTGCGAACCGGCCCCACGGACGCTTGCGAACGCCCCTGAAGTGAGGTGGAGATGGAGCTGCCATTGTTGTAGTAAACCGAAGCTCTCTCGGTTTCTTCTAGATTTGAGGGGGTTTACTTGTGAGACTGGGAAAGTGGGCTTGTTTTGTTCGGCGAGAAGGGAGGCGGTATTTATAGATGGAATGGAGGCTTGAGGATTGAGGGTTTCTGTCCGACAGGAAATATTTTCGGCTAGTTTATTCACTTTTCCAAATCTACCTTATGGTTTTATCTATTTGATGTTTGTTTATAAATTATAATAAGGGAATCTAATATCTACCAATAAGTTTCTGATACTTTGATGTCTTTATTTTGGACTCTTACACCTTAGGCCATGTTTATCTCAAATTTTGCCGTATCTCAGTGATTCTAATTAACATAGCCAACCGGATAAACAACAATTAGAATAATAAAATTACATAGCAAGCTTATTAGAATGCACTAGTTTTTGAATAATTTGTGCTGGATGATATACCAAAATTATATTTTTTAGATAATATTACATCTTTATAATGTGTTGTATTTTTAATTAATTTGTCGAATGAAAAATGAATACGATAATGGTGATTTAATAAAGTTAGTTAATGTCATTAAAAAAATTCGAAAGTATCTCTAACTTCTTGTGTGTAGCTTGTAATTTTTCACCGCGTGTCGAGTTCTCGTTAATTCAGTTTTCCATGGTTCTTTATTGCAACAGAAAGAAACTGAGGATGATTGTAAATGCATATGCGTTATTTTGTCGCATTGTATAGATGGAAGATAATTTATGATGGCTCGATAAATTATTTCATTATTTATGTCGCTAATAACATGACTCCATAGCGTGTAACATGTATTCTCTCTATTTAATGTCAAGCATTGGCGCGAAGCGGATACTCATTTCGGAGAGTTCAATCCTCATTTGTCCTAGTTTACTTGCAAAGTAGAAAATTTACATAAAAGAGTTGGAGGTAAAGTCGTTGGTTGCTTCACGAAAAAGAAACTACTAACAATATACGTTAACTTCTCGATTCGTTTCCTAGCACTACTCAAGGCCATCATAGATACTCAAATACACATTATTTTAAATAAAAAATAAATTATAACAGATAAATGCATGCGATATATTTTTGAATATTTTGTCATGTGCGAAAATCTAATTAGCTTTTGGAACAAAAAGCATGCAAGTGATGACTAGCAATTAATTTTTTTTATCAAAGTTGATAATATCGCAACTATTAATTACTTTAACAATGTCGAAAAATAAGAATAATTATTAGCGACTGGGCAACGCAGCTTATTTTACTATTGTATGAAAATATGTTCTATTACAAACTATTAATAGCAGAATGAATTATTTTCTTGAAACAAAATTGTATGAATTTAATCAAATTTTGCTTTAAAAAAAGAAGAGCATCTTTTTCACCGTTCGAAGAAGCAAAATAAATGAATAATTTGGTTATATATAAATATATAATTGTCAGGCAAGGAATTTTTCAGAAGCTGGAGCCCTAAAACATGAATAATGCTTCAGTAATTAAAAATGAATTAAAGGACATAATTGCAAAATAACCATTCCAATCCTATCGTCTTAGGAGTTGGGATTAAAATTTAGAAGGAAGCGTGCGGCAGGATGGGTGGCATTGAATGCAGCCTGTGTGCTGCCGGCCAGAACACGACTTGGTCGTTTGTCGCAATAGCGTACAAGTAATATAGTGCAGTGAGTCGTCTTCTCAATGAATTCACATCTCGGCCACACAGATAGTTACACAAATGAATACAATACGAATCAATCTCGGCCACACAGATAGTTACACAAATGACGAAACGACGAAAGAGTCAGAGATAACAGGATGGATGCTTAACGGGGGTGCACGTGAGATCGGCACGTGACTCCTGGAGAGGAGCATATAGGCGTTGTTTTCTCTCTATATATGCTGGGAGTAGGGAAACCAGCCAGAATTTATCATTGCCAGCTCTCAGCTCAGGTCACTGTTCTCTGTTATTCCATTATAATTGTATGGATGCAATATCAAGAAATTGTGATTGAATATGGTTCAATTAAGTGTGTATTTTAACGTTATTTACGGTACATTTTCAAATGAACAAAACAAAAGTAAAATTGTAAATAAATATATAATGGATATGTTTTAGGGCATATGAATAGTATAATAATAAATTTACATAGAACTTAAGTATTATTTGATAATTTGTATCATTGAAATTTTAATTCATTCAGTATACAATTAAATCGACGGATTCAAATTTGAGATATGGTTCTTCTTACGAACGATGTATCTGGATAATTTTTTTTTTAATATTATATATTTCGCTTCATACAAAACCAATGTTTTACATAATTACAGGCATACAGTTTGATAGATTTATCTATTTGACAGGCAATAATTTATAATTCCAATATATTAGTTGTGATGGCACCGTAAGCATGCATGCGCATGATATGATTAATATAATTCGGATTAAATGCTTCATGTATAGTTGTATACCTTGGATTCTTAGGGGACTTAGAATTAATGAACGGGCTTTCGGAAAGCTTAGAAAGTGTTAGAATATAGATCGGAGATAATATTTGGTGTCCGATTGTGTGGATGATTAGCATTGTAATAGAGTGTAGGAGATATTAGAGAGGTTTATGATTGGAGATGTTTAACTTAGTAAATGTCATCAAGTGCTAATTATCCACACAATCGTACACCAAATATTATCTCCAATCTATATTCTAACAGAAAGTCAAAATACAATTCTAAAAAATATTAGGTTGATTGCAATGTCCTTTTTGTAACTACAAAATTCATGCATTAATTTGATCTAGTCATGGGATCTATTGACGTTCATTTAATTTTTTTTTTTACAATCAATCGAATATTCTATCACGTTATGTTTTCCTATATTTGTTATAAAATTTGTCAAACATTAATTTTGACCCTCATACTTTTAACAAAAAAAGAATACTCGATGTAATCCCCATTTTTGTGTGTGAAATTAATAGATAAAATTCAGAATTATGGTATATAATTTGTTAGTATACATGTATGTAACTCAGAATTTTTTCCCGCCTCCGTTCCTAAATCTAGTAGATCAATGAATAATTAATTGGAATGGATAATATTCGTTGGCGGAGCCAATTTTTTTTAATGAGAGTCAAACATTGTACTGTTTTTAATATGGATAATGCTTCGTAGATACCACATTTGATATCAACTGTTGATATCGATTATAATTATGCATAATAACTCAAATAATGTGCATGCTAACTAAACTAAAGATGCATAATAAAATCGACAACATGTATAACTATTTCATTACAAAAAATAACATGCATAATAACTTAAATAATGTGTATGATAACTCAACTAAAAGTGCATAATAAAATCGATATCAATAGTTGGTATCAAATATGATATCTACGTATCAGCTCTCTTTTAATATCTACACAATAGTCATATCAAAATTTGTTAAATTATAATTATGAAGTTCAACAATAGAGTAATTTTATCTCTTTTACGGGGTTTAAATATAAATTTTTCATAACAAAAATACGAACTAAACACTAAAAATACTATTTATATACATTTAAAAAAAAAATGATGACATTGACACCCATACTCATTAGTCATTACTTAAATTCGCCTCTCCTAATATCACAGAGTACAGTCTCATGGTCACAGCCGTGCCTTGCTTTGCTTAATTGCGTATTAGCAGGGATTAGTTCAGACAAAATGAAAGTGACTCGAATAAAATAAAAATACTATTTCTTTCTTAATTTTTTGGTACGTGTCTGCCTGTGGGCCAAGATTTAACAAGCAGCCCGGCAATCACGATATATATATATATTGATATTGGATATTTTGATAGGTAAATCTCTGATATAAAGTAAAAAATTCGGATGCGGTGGATGCTTTTTTTCCTTGTAATTATAATTATGAAGCTATCAATTAGGATGATGTGCTTTCTAATGAGATGATTATCTATTAATTTTTATAATTATCTAGTGCAAAGGTTTGAATACCGTCTCTTCTCCAGTTTCTCAGTTGCTCCCAACTGGACCTGTTTTCATTTTTCTGTACTTTCATCTTGCAATGATTTGAAAAAGAAATTGAAATGGACAATCTATTACTTAGGTGTGAGATTTTAGCTATCTGAATCTGATCTATAACGTGTATCTTGAAAAATAATCAAGTACATTGTACATAAATAAATAAAGCATGTTTTCAGAAATTGACCGTAGACCAAACCAAGACACGAGTCAAAAGTTGCAAAAGATACTTTACTAATTACTACTTTGTTGACATGAAAGGCTGAAACCATAGACTAGCTACCTCATAATATAACGCCAGAGTCATGATAGTTAGCCGGATGTCTCCGGTTTCCCAAAATTGAGGCTATCGTGATAAGCATTTTGGAAAGGTAGGCGCAACTGGTTCCGACGGCGCCGGCGCATCACATTGATTGAATGTGTTGATCTTCTGTGGCCAATACTCACGTCGAAATAAAGGTGCCATAGCATATGAGATGATTGGGAACAAATTGGGAAATTGTGTTTCCTGAGCTATGAAAGCTTCAATTTAATATGACATTTTATACTTGATCGTTGATTTATATTTTTGTATAAAGTTCTAATGATATATTAGATGCAGTGAATTATTATGTTAAATATCATGAGCAATGACTGAGTCACTTGCAAAAGTATTCTAGAATTGAGCAACACACTAATATTATATGAATCAATATTATGCAATTTTTATATTGTACCTGCTAAAAAGATGAAGTCCTCACTCGCTGGCACCTCTCTAAGGTGCAGATTCAAACCCCTCTGGTTTAGAGGCATATTCAGGATTTTTGTTACGGTGGTTTAAAATTTACGATTTTTTCAGGGTAGTTCAAAATAGTACATATTTTAAAAATTTTTAAATTATAAACATATTTTTAGTTTTTTTTTTCAAATACATGATTAATTTTGAAAATTTTGTTTCTAGAGTGGGCCAACTGACCCACTATGCTTCCAGGTAGCTCCGCCTTTGCTCTGGCCTCTAGTCACCGTGTCTACCGATATTGGATGCAAGCTGTTACAAATTCATATCCGGTAAAATATTCTGTACGGTGAAATAACAATAAAATGATTTACATAATTTTGAATTTTTTGTGTTGAAATTATATGAATCATTTAATTGCTATTGCAACTTACGGATACTCCACAAAATATTTATCCAGCTGTTACAATTAGGTTGTGCATGAACTCCTTATTTTAAATAACGTTCATTCAAATTGACAATTATGTGATTCCAATTGACAATTATGTGATTCTAATTTAAATATAAATAATTTTAGTTGACAAATAGAGAGACGAAGGTTTCCCAATATAATTCACATAATAATTGAAGAGGATCAGCTGAGACCTTTCTATTATGGAGCTAGGGACTTTTTGTAATCACATTTGTAACAATTTATACATGTAAAAAACCTTAGCTGATTATTGATAAAAATCAATATCACATCTGCAAATTGGACTTAAAAATTGATTTGGAATTATTTTTCAATTTTAAAAATGTGAAGAATAGACAGTCAAGACCACGACAAGAAATGATAACCGGGCAGTTTAGACTTTGTGAACTGATGATCAGTATTGTCTGAGTACGCAGAGTGCGTATCTTAATTAGGATCGTCGGATTAAAAATCAACGCTCGACCGTTAATAATATGAATTAGAAAGGTGACGTTGACGTTGATATTTAATTCGACGGTCCTGATTAAAAATACACAGTCCGCGTAGCGATTTTGATACGCATAGATATCTTTCCATGATATAGTAGTACCTGCATGTGTTCTCCTATTTCGAGCAGGCCATTAAGGCTCTTTTCTTTAATACATATTTGGGCCTCAAGATTATTCACTAGTTTATGATACTAGACCTTTGTGGGCCGGGTCTATATTCCTACAATTGTGAATTATATTTTGAGTGAGGCTATGGTGTTCCGCGAAGCATCAAACGCACTGTACTTCGCATCTATATTTGCGATTTCGAAGTCCAAACGATCGATTCAAACCGTTAAACTTGATCTGCATATTAAATTCTTCATGAAGACCGAATTTCACATTTTTTTGAATTTTTTTACATTTTTTTTAAAAGGGTGAAATTTTGGTTAATCTAACGATCTCTAGATCATCCGATATGAATGATTTTCGACCTCTCTAAAAAATAGTAGAGAAATAAAAAAAATGTAAAATTCGATCTCCAAGAAGATTTTAATATGAAAATCAAGTTCACCAGTTTGGATTGGTCGTTTGGACTTTGAAATCGAAAATATGAAAACGAAATACAATGTGTTTGCTGCTTTATAGAACACCATAGCCTCACTCTTATATTGTTTATGCTGAAACAAATTATTGGAAAATAAAAGAGAGAACCTTTTAGCTGTCGCAAACGTGAGCAACATGCATGGACATGGACTCCTTAATATTGTATTGTCATACTACTAGAAGTGTTAATGGATACAATACTGATCAGGTGGAGTATTTTTGTATATATATCTGTTTGAAATTATTCTTATCTATATCTTACTCTTTTTCGTTAAAATTTGACTTATTATTACTTTATTCTTACCTGTTAAAATTATAAAGTAACGAACAAATAACAGACGATATGGGTAATATTAATATAATTTTTTCATTTTTATAAATAAATTATATTTTACACAAATACACATAAAATCAGTATTTTTCATAAACACAAGCACAATACGAGAGCAAGTAGAGCATATACATTAACGAGAAAATAAAATATATAATGTAAAATATTAGACTGGAATTATAATTATACGACCATTTTTAAAAAGATTAAACGAGAGGATGGTAAAATTAAATAAATAATTAGGTGGACGAAATTAATTTTGATAGAATCCAAGAGACAAACGTTAACGTTCTGTTAAAAATTAAAGAACTTTATTGAAAAGAGGATAAATAATTAGATGGTCTCTTAGAAAACTTAAATTACTAATAAATTAATTATTTTTACAGATTTTAAAATAAGACATATATATTATTATTTTATATTTAACTTATAGGGCAACAAATTCGAAATAGCTTTTATCGGTATCCTTATTTGTTTAGCTAACAAAAAAAATCTTATCCATACTCATATCCATATCTGATAAGCTAACGAAAAAAAATCTTATCAATATTGAACCCACAGATCAATATTGAACCCACAGATCCCGACATTTCGGTGGAACTAATTATAAAAATGTGCTACTGATTCGCTATTTCTTTACTTCAGCGTACAAATCTCAAGAGATTGATAACTAATTTCCGATAGTGTAATTTCTAGATTCTATGTTCGAACCACACAGCTATTTTATTGAAAACTTCAACGTACAGCCGTACAAACTTAACCATCATAAAAAACACACTTATTTTGCCGGATATACTTTGCTTATTTTACAGAAAACTTCAGCGTACAAACCTATTTCTTATACACATGAATTGCTCTTTGACAACGAGATGTTGTAAAGTTGAGCTGGAGAAACCAATGAATCCAGTATGAATCAAAGTGGAGCAACCGATGAATCCCGGTATCGAGTCATGAACGACGCATGAAAAGCAGTGAGACGGGAGATGACGACTGGGATTTTATCCTCCTGTGGCAGAATTGAGCATCGAAAATGATATGTTCCAGGTACCTTTATAGAACAAAATCCAAAACCAAAAGAAAATATTAGTACCAATGTACCATATATTACCTTACACATGTAATAAGTTAGCTAGACAAGTTTAGCAACTTGGGGTGAAATTTTACTGTTTCAAGCATAGGCTGAATTATTATTTTCTAGAAAAAAGGTTACAAATAACTGAAACCTTCAAAATGACAGAGAAATATGGGTAATTTGGGAAGATGCAAGTAACTATGAGTGCAGGGGACGGCGGGAACTAAAATATACAAATATTTTCAGTAGACAGATATCATAATTAGAGGATTTAATAGTAACAAATGAAACTTTTTATTGGAAACCTAACGTGTACATGCAAAGAATTAGAGATCTCAAAATGAAATTACAACCTGACCAAAGCCAGATCCTGGCAAAATGACAATTCCTGTAGACTCGAGGAGACCAAGCGTGTAGAAAGTATCAGGTTCCTTTTTGGCTGCTTCTGCGGCTTCAATTGCCTTTCTTGAGAAGCGAATTTGCGGAAAGAGGAACATCGAACCCTCGGCTTTGTTGCATGTTACACCCTCCAAATTGTTCCAGGCATTCTCCATTGCCTATATTTTAATAATTTTTAATATTAAATTTTGTTTTTATAATTTTGGTATGGTTCTAACAGATTTGAGTACATATGCTTATTTTGTCCACTGATTTGTTGGTTCTACATGGAAGGTAATCTTACATATGCTCTTTCTGAATGAGAGATGGCATGTCTGATGCATTTGTCAAAACAGGCCAGTACAGGTCTAGGGATACTGGAATAGGATGGTATGTATTTGGGGGTCAATTTTTCTTCTTTTCACGACCAATTACTTTTGTCTGTCTAATGAGTTGACAGAGAACTGGTATAATAGGTTTTACTGACAACTCACGTCTTCATGGTCTTCAAGCAAATGGTAAATACATGGCTATTCATTTGTTTTCTTTTTCCTTAGACAAACAGAAAAGAATAGGAAATATAGCTCCTTACGCCATTCTTACCTTTGCCCTACGAGCAAGAGACTTGAGAATGCCATCTCTCTCAGCTGCATATGACTCGTATGATGCATCCCCCGGCTGCAACATAAACCAGAAATTGATTTTTTTTTTTTGAAAAAAGTTGCATATTTTTTTTCCTAATTTGAGCAATGAGCAGTTAGATTGGTATGAGTTATATCATACCTTTGGCGGGTTCATGACAAGACTAGCTGCAATCTGGCCAGTTATGTTCGAGCAGATATTTACTGACACAATCTTGTAAATCTGCTCTCTTGCATGTCTGCTGAAACCAGTCACCTCCATGTAACCACCTCTCTTGCCACATTCTCCATAATATCCTGGTAGGTATTGAAACAATCAAAGGTGTTAGTCATGAAAGAGCAATTTTTCTTCTTCATGAATAATTCATTGATTTTCTTTATATTAGTACCTTTGGAGATTGAATGGTATGAGACCAATGGGAGATAGTTGCCATAGCCCTTGGAACTAACAATTTTTTTGAAGGAGTTGAATTTCTTGTTGTCTCCATAGATATTCTCTTGGTAAACCTGTTGAAACAAAAACGACAGTGATTTCAGATTGTAGGTCTTAGATGGTGCCGGCTGTCACTAAATGATAGACTAAGCTTCCGACTATTACCTCGTCAGCAAGGAGAACAAGGTCTTCGTTATTGCAGAACTCCACAATCTGCAGTTGGTTCTCCTCTGTAAGAACCTAAATCAGTACTCAAAACAATTAGGGAATAATTTGAAGAAAATCATAAAAGGAAAAAGAATAAGTAAATATTGATGTGAACATTTTACCTGGCCAGTGGGATTGCCAGGGTTAATAACAATAAGAGCTCTGACACTAATACCCTTTGATCTGGCATCTTCCAGTTGCTTCTTCAGCTCAGAGATCTCCAGTTCCCATCCATTGGCTTCATCCAGGTAGTATGGCACCTAGAAACAATTATTTACAATAGGACCTTTTAATATACAATTGAAAACCAGCAAACTCATGCTCACAGTAGTTCTTGCTCTTATCCTATTCACAAGCACATTTTGGAGATCTTCATACTTTCAAGTAAAAAACAACAAGACAGTTTAAGTTTGAGTAATTTATTAGGGAATCATAATATTATGAAGGGTCTGTATGGATCAATACCATTTTCAGTTCGTCATATATTGAAAAATAAATTTCTTCTGATGTATTGAAAGAAATATATATACTTGTATAGAAACATACAAGAGTACCGCCATGGAGAGTAATCGAGGCAGAGTAGAGAGGGTACTGAGGGATGGGGCAGAGAATTCCATCAGATTTGGAATTCAGCAAGAGTTGCATTATGTAATGCACCTGCAAAAAGAAATATATATTAGTAAATTGTAAAAGCTATTTAGAAGTATCAAGTATTAAAGAAAATTAAATTTACCCCAGGGGTGGCACCGTCAGTTATAAAAATATCATCAGCACTAGCTGGAAAACCATCGCGTGCGGCAATTCCTGTAGCAATTGCATCCCGCAATCCCTTAACACCCTGAAATTCAATTCAAAACTAATCAATCCACAGAAACAGTTACTATTGGCCAAAATTTGAATCAAATTGCTTCTAATTTACCTGACTGTGACTGTAGGCACCGGTTCCTTCACCTGGAAAGAAGCTCAGGATTTGCTTTGCTCTTGCAATAGAATCCGAGCTGCACAAAAATGAAAAGTAAAAAGACTAATGAGAATATGTGATCACCTATGTTGTTAATTACACAACCCTTAATATTACATGATATCATCATTTGAATTTAACTTACCTAAATAAAGTGCTAATCTCGGATTTTTTCAAAAGTGCAGGGTGCTCACACAACGCAAGTACCTGATAATTACATAGAATGCAGTTATAATTAATTTAATGAAGGAAAATGGTTGTTTCCTCTAGGGTAATTTCCCCCCAGGTTCACCTCAAATTGAGCAAAGCCACGTGTATAAAGCCTGCATAAAAATATCTAAACAAGGACAAACCTTCCAAACAATATTACTACATGGTTAAAACATATGGCACACCTTGTGCAGGGTCGATCTAATTATTTATTTAATTATAAATTTATCTGAACTCAGTATTTATTTAGAAAAAACGTAAGATCAAACACCCAATACAAGGAAGAATGTAATAGGCTGTTGAACAATTATTGTGCAATTTACCAGTTTATTTGTTTATCTATGTATTTATTTATTTCAAATTAAATTTATATGTACTCAGTATTTATTAGAAAAGAAAGTTATTTTTAACACTCACCTCATGGAAGAATGTAATAGGCTGTTGACCAAGTGCTTGAGGATTCCCAATGCTGCAATAAATTATCTGAAACAAGCAATTCAGAAGTTTATCAACAAGCGGAAATAGAATATGGAAAAAGAAGTTAGACCAGCAAAAATTCTTTAATCTAAAAATTAGAAAATTAATACGTAAACTACAAACCTCCTCGAAAGGAAGCGAGCCTGGGTTTGTTTGTAGCTTTCCCTCCAAGCTCTACATAAAAAAAATTCAAATTCTACATTTAAAATTAGAAGAAAAAGAATCGTTATGTGGTAGTAAATATTTGGGTGGTCATCACTTATCAATTCCACGTAATATCTCCATCGATCTCTTGCAACAAAGACCTTGCAAAACATGGTTGGCATATATTGTTCTCTATACTATATATTGATCTTTCTATTATATAATTCTAAACCATCTTATTGAATCATCGTTACACTTCCAATATAAATTTCTTCCTTCAAGCCAGGTGAACCGCGGTATAAAGAAAGGCCAAAGTAGGAGAAACGAGAAATGAGTTAAGGAGCGGGTAGTTTGCACACAACGAGTATTTCTCTGAAGGTCGTACGGATCAATGATCTTCACAAAATATTGTTTAGTTTGCTCAGTTCCTAATTTGTGCATGAACTATTTTGTATCAATAAGTAACTAAAGCTACATGCGTTGCTAATTTGTATCAATAAGTAACTAAAACTACTTGTGCTGCTAATTTCATTGTAAAAATATTAATAAACATACCTGCGCGTAAGTTTCAATCTCTCCACGCACAGCATACTCACAATTTAAAACCTGTAGGAAAGATTTTCACTAATACATTAAGTCTTCAGGGTAGAACTTAGAAGAGAGAAGGGGAATATGAGCAAAAAGCAAAGAAAAAACGGAGCACAAACCTTAGGGCTAACGAAGTGATTAGCAACTCTCGAGAAACCGTCGGATCCCATGGTGAAATTTGAAAGAGAAACAAAAGATGCACAACGAGTTTTGCTTTATTTGCTCTTATAGAGAGACGCTTGAGAGAGAGGAGATCTTGTTTCTCTTCAAACTCAACGTACCTCTGTTTGTTTGTGTTTGGTTCAACGTACGCAGAGCTAGTAATCCGAATCTGGTGCCGTGCGAAAACGCTCATAAACTAAGCAACAAAAACAAACGGTAGTGATTTAGTTCAGAGAGTTTGTATTTTTAAAATTTATTTACACGAATCTTGATGCAATTGAATGATACGGAATTTCTGTGCGTCATGTGCAGCGGGTCACATCTTGTGAACTCCTGAATAGCGGGTTTGGTTTAGTAAAGGGGAACCCGATTTTGAATTGTACCAGAGACAGAGCTGGCTTGACCTCTCGATGTGGATTTGGTGTACTGGTATTCTAATACCTACGGCCAGTGATAATAAAAAATAGCATGTTCAGATCCTCTGTGGCACAGGCTATGCGTCCATATGTGTCATCAGAATTAAAGTTCGGACCTTTTAAACTAGAAATACAAGAAAGAATGGAATAAATAGAGGATCAAATTAGGAATTTAGGGTCAATGCGTGTTGACCCTTGACAAACAGCAGCAAATGGTGTGCTCCCATTTTTTTTTTTTTTTTTGTGTTCTCCTTTGCTTTCTGAGAGAACTCACAGATTGGAAGAATTAAAGCTGACTCTTTTAATTCTTTCTTGAGGCACAAAGGAGGATACCTCATACCTCTTTACGTCAGCTCTTACGTTGCTGGATTTTGGGTATTTGTCAGATTAAGGGAACCACGCATGCAGGTGTTAATGTTATGGCCTTATGCTCTGTAGTTTCCGAATTAAAATTAATTAAAACTAGGTGTTTGACAGTGTGAACTGATAGATAATAATATGAGAGGAATTCATAATTCATAAAGAAGCCATGTGTGTGTGAACCGAGAGGAATGGGGAATATGTTGAATCAAAAAAAAAAGAAAAAAAGAATGGGGAATATGGGATGGATCTTTTTCGACTGATTTAGTGGGTTCGGAGTGACTGGTTTTGGACTGTTGGTATTCCTTGCTTGTGCAAAACATTTACACGCTACGGCAGCACGACGTTGGTGCTCGATTTTCCGATTTTTTTAATAATAAAAATTAAATTAATTAATTATATTTAGTAAAAAAAATTACTTAAAAACATCAAAATAGAAAATATCGATATTGACAACACTATTTTTTTTTGCAAAAGTCAAAATGACGGTGCTGCCAACACCGTCTTTTCTTTTGTTTAGCTTTTCCAAGCACAACTTTTGATTGAATTTTTTTATTATAAAAATATTATTAAATTAATAGATGAGTTATGTTATATTTAAGTAATTCTTTCTAACAACTTCGAGTGCGCTCGGAGAAATTGTAAATAATTTAATTTTATCGTCGCAAGCCATCGAGCTATTCGAGTATACTTCCATCGCGAAGAGTCTGATTTGCGATCGGAGAAACGAGCAATTCAAAACAAATTCAAATGCAAACTCATGATAAAAATGACTAATTAATACATAAGTTGAAGATTGATTGAAATTTGATATGCATATTCCTCCGACTGCAAATCAAACTTGACGATGTGGAAGTAGACTCATATATCTACATGTCAATAGCTTGCGACGATAAACAAAATTAAGTAAGATCTCGACGAGAGACAAAAAAATATTAAGTAGAATTTCTCATGCCAGTTTACTACTGATTTAATTGTTGTTGGGATCGTAATTAGTGTTTTTTTTATTATCGCAAGTCATCGAGCTATAGATATCCGAGTCTACTTCCATCGCGTTGAGTCTGATTTGCGGGCGGAAGAATGCGTTGTTGTACTAAGCAATGTCTCAATTTATCGATTTGCAAAACCAAAATCATTTAAACTAACCATTTGATATTGATGTCTTCATTAGATTTGAATTTAGAGATCAAGGATGAAGATATGAATCCTAATCTCCATTAGATACAAGAATGAAGACTAAAGAGCATCAAAGGATAAAGATATGAAGCTTAATCTCCATTAGGTGCTATAAATAAACATGGCAAAATATTTTAAATCAAGAAGTTGAGCTCAAACATCAAAAATTTGGCTTTTGGCACTCATAACGTTGCCTAACGTTTTACAACGTTGCACAACGTTATGAGTAGGTTGTATAACGTTGCACAACGTTATACAACATAGTGCAGTAAGACTGTCAGGATTAAGTGATCATAGCGTTACACAACAATGCAGAACGTTGTATAACGAAGCACAGCAACGTTGTACAACGTTATACTACGTTGTGTAACGTTATAGAGAATAAAGACAAAATAAAATGATAAGATTTCAAAATTCTGACAGGCTGGCTACAGCACACAACGTTGCAGAACGTTAAGTAACGTTTTAACACAAAAAGTTCGAAAAATGAGGATTTTACAGCATATATAAAAGGGAGTCATTTTATCTTCTTCATTATCTGATTTAACATTGCAAAAACACTTTTCTCTCATAGCCATCATTGTTGCACTAAGTTAAAACCTTCAAAACCATTTCCAAAGCTCAACTCCTTGATCTAAAGTATTCAAATCAATCTAGAGAGTGTTGAGAGATTAGTTGTGTATCCAATTATATTATTCTATCATCTATTCCTCATATTCTCCTTTGTGAGCCTTATGTGAAATTAGGGTCCAACTATTCTATTGGAGTGTGTAAAGAAAGTTGGATTCAGACTTGTATTTGAAACATTGTTAGTGAAGCGGATCGGGGACCCGGAGACGTATGTGAGGCCTTTTTGTGCAAGCCAAACTCCGTCAACACTTGATTGAACCATTCTCTTTTCTTTACTCTCTTTCAATTCATTTGTGTTAATTGCTTTGTGTGATTGTGAATTGTGAATTGAATTTGTTCTTGAATTGCTTAATTAGATAATTGCTTGATTGCCAATTAGAATTTCTATTTGAGAATAATTGATTAGTTGGTTATTACGCTTTCACAATTAGATTTTAGTTAAGCCACATTGATATACATAATTCTCCAATTAATTGTTGGTAATATGGAATTGAGAAGTGTATCAATTGAATTGGTCGAATAGGTTGAATTAATCTATTTAGCAATTGCCCTTAAGAATTAAGTTGGTGAAATTTGCAATTGGGACCTTGTAATTGTTATTAAGCTGAATATTAGTCATAATCTAGGCCGCCTAGGTTTAAAAAGTGGTATCAGAGCAAGTTGAGCTTGCTAATTAAGAAGTCACTTAATTCGAAGCAAAGGTCCAAAATGGCATCTCTTAGTCATGTTGAAAAACCTCTAGTATTCGACCAAGATTGTTCGATTTTGATTATTGGAGTGCCACAATGAAAGTTTACTTAGAAGAAACAATTGACGTATGACACATGGTAGAAAAAGTCTACACACCTACTGTTGAGGAAGGAACTACCAATCTAACCGAAAAGTCCAAAAGAGAAAAGAAAGACAATGACCATGCCATTAATGTCTTGTTGTACCTAGTTGATGAGTTCATACCTGCATTACTCGGATACGTTAGAAATGGTGCTGAATCCGTATTAGATACGGATGGATACGAGATTCGCTCAGAATACGGTGCGGTGCGTATTCGTCATTAATCTGACTTAATTTCTATCGCTAAATTAATTTTGGTCATCAGTTAATGATTAATGGTAAGAGAGAGAATGAGTGGAATGTGCCAGCTAGATATAACGAAACATGTGTCCCCTTAGAGACAGTTATCTGATGCAATTTCATTTCTTGCGAAGATTTTCTTTGAATATGCTAGGTTGCATGCTTATATTGTGTTGCACGTTTACATACATGTTGAATGTTTTAAATATAATGTTATTTTGTTATTATATATATAATGTTATTATGTAATATAATGTTATTTTTTTATTTTTTATTGTATATATATCGCACCCGTATCCGTAATTTTTTAAAGCTTTCGTATCCTCGCACCCGCATCGTATCGGATACGATACCCGCACCCGCACTCGTGCAATATAGGTTCATACCTAGTGAAATTTTTTATGATGATATGAATGCTCATGAAATGTGAACCTCTCTCTTAAGGCATCGTGATAAAGAAACCTACCAAACTAACATTAAACCAAATGTTGAAAATTGTAGTAATGAGTTGAACAAGGAAGAGCACAAAGGAAGAGTAAACCATGATGATATTCTAGTAAAAAACAATGTGACCGACCTGGCGGGAGCATTGGTGCAAATGAGAAGAAAGATGATGTACTTGTTAGTGAATTTCAAGTGAAATAACAACTTGAGAAGGATGGAGATGAAGAAACATGCATATCCTCCACATTTGAAGAAGAAGAAAAAGATTGCACTTCAACCTCTAAATCGGAGGCAAAGGTATATCTAGACTCAAAGCCAAAAGGGATTAACCAACTTTTAGGAATCACATCCGATGATGAATCAGATGATGAATGTGATAACTTATGCAAATTGTCACATGATGAATTGTTAATGCGTGAAATTCATACCCTAAACAAATTGCTTAGGGAAACCAACAAAGCCTTGATACAAAGGGATGACACAATTAGAGGGTTAAATGGCAAAATTATTGAGTTTGAGTCTCAAACAAAAGACTATGAGTCTAAGATCGAAAAACTTGAATGTGTAGTGAAAGATGTTGAGGCTAAGAATGAACAACATGTTAAACAAATAAACATGTTGAAAACAAGAATGATGCCCTAAAATCCAACAGGAGTTCCATGAATAATGTCAAATTTGATTTGAGTAAATTATATGAGGGACAAAAGCCACATGATAAATCGGGTTTGGGTTATGAAAAGAATTTGAATCCATCAATCTCTAATGACTCTCAAAGTGTGAAAGAAAATGGTAAACAAGTACAAATTCAAAGAGGCAAGAACACAAAATTTCAACATGGTAAAAATGTATCTAACTATGCCTTTAGATACCATTTTAATAATAAAGATTATGCAAAATCTCTAAATACTTCAATCCGTCTTGGTCCAACAATGTTGACCATAGGGAATCAACTGTTTTGAAGTATGAACCCAAAAAGTAATAATCTTGCAAAATCTAGTACTCAATTCAATGAGAAACCTATAGTTGTTCATCAACAATCATATGGTTCAAATATGCATAAACAAAACTTCAACTACACTTATCAACCAAAGAGCCAAATTAAAGACTTAAGAATAGATTTTCAAATCCGTTTTGCGAAGAAACATGAAGACAATCCTACACGTGCATTTTGTAATTATTTTTTTAAAACGGGTCACATCTCTTTAGAATGTAAATTTAGAAAGTCAAACAACAACTTAAATGTTGTTTGGGTTTCTAAAACTAAAACTTAGCAACCTTAAACAAAAAATATACCCCCAATGCATACACGCCATATATTTAGAGGGAGTTGATTTAAATTGAACTTAAATAGCTTAGTCATTTTTATATCTAGATTGCATTTTTATCACTTCAACCATCATAAAGTAAGTTACTCGATTGTGTATTATGAAAAATGCAATAAATTTAATCTTCCCAAGTCAAAATAACATTATGGATTTAAGAGAAGCTTAGCAAAACATTTGTAGGTGATACAAACCTCAAATAACTACAATTTACTTTCTCGCAAAATCCAAATCTGAGTCCTAAACACACAATAAAAGCATAGCAACTAAGTTCCGTTTGATTCCTTACAAGACGAGCTTCAAAATCAACACTCTGAGCTAACAACGTTATACACCAATGCAGTTCGTTACACAACGAAGTAGGAGATTGTCAGCAATGGTGCATAACGTTATAAAATTCTCTGTAACGTTGGTAATTCGTCAAAAACAGAGAATTTGGCAAAAGATTACCCACAACATTCCACAATGTTGTGCTTCATTGTACAATGTTTCTGAAAATCTTGTCAGCTTTGGCACATAACGTTTCAAAAATTCTGGTAACGATAAGGCATCGTTGAAACCCAAAAGGTCTTGAAATTTTTTGCCACTACGTTACACAACGAAGGATAACATTACACAACGAATTGTCGAACATTGCAACGAAGCATCTCCAAAACAAGCATCTTTTGAGACCCTATCGTTACACAACGAAGTCCAACAATGTTGTTCAATGAAGTACTTCGTTGTATAACGTTTTAATCCCAAAAAGTCCTATAGATGCCTCTTCCTTCTCCCTTCTTCCTCATTTCTCTCCCAAACCGACCCAAATCCTATTTTTCTCCCCATTTTCACCATTTTTCTCCTCTCCTCAGATCTACACCCCTCTTTCACCAAATCCACTCCAAAATTTGAGATTATTGCTCTCTCTTTCTTCTGCCTCACACCTATACAATTTTTATTCACAAACAACCATTTTCCCTCTTCTTCCCGAAACCAAAACCCTAGAATCACCATTATCAAAATTTCACATCATCCTTCCAAAATAATGAAAGTCAAAAGGGACAAGGGAAATGGCAAGGTCAGTGAGTCCTCCCAAATGAACGACACCTCCAATCCAAACCCCACCAGTTGAACGAACCCATTGCGCATGACACAGCTTCAAGGCTCTCTCCAAGACCCAACCACTATACCACTCACGAGACCTCTTCCTCCACCACGAGACCTTACGTCATTTTCTTTGAAGGAAGAACGAGGTAATACCTTTTCTTTTCCCGAATCAAGCCACATTTACCAAATATGATGGGTATAAGTTTAGAAAGGTCTCACAATGCTATTTTTACAAACGCATGGGTCGGTTACCGGAATGGGAAAATGACAAAATTGAGGCTTATATTGACCTTTGGACCATGCATAATCTTGTTGAGTGTAATGATCCGTATAGCCCCACTATGATTAGAGCCTTTTATGCTAACATGGCCTACCTTGAAGGAGATGATGGGAGTTTTGTTGGAATAAGGTCATATATGGCGGGTAAACCAATTGATATCACCGTCTACAATCTATCCGAAGTTCTTGGGTTACCCATTACCAATGAGCTAGAACAATTGTACGTGACCCATAGTGCATGGCCTAAACCTCCAGAAGAGACCTATAACAAAGTTCGTCGTTGGTTCAATAAAAATCTGGTTGAAGACTTTTATGCCTTAGCTTACCGGCCCTCCATCGTTTGGCATTTTTGTTCATTAATAACATTTTCATACCCAAGGCCGATATTAAAACCAACGTGCAATACAACAATATTAAAATCACCAAAGTAGCCAATTCCGGAATCACAGACTCCGGAGTTTAGTTTATACGAATTCAAATGAATTATGCGCCTGAGTTTTTTAATAATAAAAATATTAATATTTTAATTGAGGAGTTGGGTTGTATTTAGGTAAGTTTTTGTAACGAATTCGACTACATTTATCGGGAATATAAATAACTTTTTTTAACGTCGCAAATCATCGAGCTGTAGATATCCGAGTCTACTTCCACCACATTGAGTCCGATTTGCGATCGGAGAAACATGCATCTCAAATTTAGCTCCATCTTGAACTTATATCTTAATTAGTCTTTTTTATCATGAGTTTGCACCGGATTCAATTTTAATTGCTCATTTCTCTGATCGCAAAACAGACTCGACGCAATGGAAGTAGACTCGAATATCTACAGCTTAATGGTTTGCGACGACAAAAAATGCTAATTATGATGTCGACGAGCTTAGCTGAAGTTGTTACAAAAAATATTAAGTATGATTAGCATTTTTTTCTATAAACTTCGACTACACTCTCCGGGATCAAAATTAATTCTTTTATATGGTCGCAAGCCATCAAATTGTAGATATTCGAGTCTACTTCCACCACATTGAGTCTGATTTGCGATCGAAGAAACGCGCATCTAAAATTTGGCTCCACTATCAACTTATATCTTAATTTGTAATTTTTTATCATGTGTTGGTGTCAGAATCAATTTTGAATCGCTCGTTTCTCC